>JAQZBX010090391.1:0-12519 GCA_029593785.1 Cabassous unicinctus
TTTTCTTTTTCATCCTAAAGGCACGTGTCTGTTTCTACTGATTCTAGTGAATTTGTTTGCTGTTTAATTAAGTGAAACATTTCCAGGGAGTTATCCATTTTCACCCTTCCACCTCACAGAGTACACACTAATCTCAAACTGATAAAACTATTAGGTGATTATTTCCTGTTCACATACCCAGTCAATAAAATTACGGAGATTAAGCAATAGAATAAGACAAAAGAGTATTTACCAGGCTTTGATTGTGGTAAATGGCATCTTCTAGCAGAAGATGCCTGTGAGCTCTCCCACACATTCTCATATGCTAATCATTGTGGTTTTCATTGCCTATTTCTGAAACAGTTTGTTGCTATGGTTTGAGCAGGAATTTGAAGCCAACAGGCCAGGGTATCTATGTGGAATTTTCCTTCTGACCTTAAGGGAAATGTAAAATTAGCTTCTATGTAATTTGACTGAGTTTCCATTTATTTTAGAACTTTGGGGATATCTTATTATCTATATAAAAATAAGCACTTGTGTATTTTGCTTTTTTTAAATTTTATTACTTTTAAGAGTTATTTATTTATTCCTCCCCACCCCCTCATTGTTTGCACTTACTGTGTCTGTTCATTGTGTGCTTGTCTTCCTTTTTAGGAGGTACCAGGAACCGAACCCGGGACCTCCCATGTGGGAGGGAGGCACCTAATCGCTTGAGCCACCTCCGCTGCCTGCTTTGTTGTGTCTCTTATTATGTTTTCCTCCTTGTGTCTCTTGTTGCATCAGCTCGCCAAGCCAGCCCATTGCATCAGCTCACTGTCTTGCTTATCTTCTTTAAGAGGCACCGGGAACCGAACCCGGGACTTCCCATGTGGTAGGTGGGAGCTCAATCGCTTGAGCCACATCCCCTTCCCTGTATTTTGCTTTTAAATAGTAATTTGTAGGTTCTCCTTTCTCCTTCCCTCCCTCCCTCCCTCCCTCCCTCCTTCCTTTTTTCCTTCCTGGTTTGCCAGGCTGCAATGACAAATACCACACATTGGCTTAGCTTAAACAACATGGATTTGTTGCCTCCCAGTTTTGGAGGTTAGAAGTCCAAAATCAAGGTCCAACAGGCTGTGCTTTTTCCTGGGGTCTGTAGTGTTCTGGGCTGGTTTACTGCGGTTCTTGGGGTTCCTTGGCTGACGCCTCTGCCTCCGTCACGTGGCAGTCTGCCACGTTCTCCGGCTTCCTCTGCCTTCTGGCTTCTGCACTGCGTCCAAGTTCCTTCTGCCTATAAGGACTTCAGCCACATGGACTTAGGCCCACGCTGATTCAAGTGGGCCTCATCTAAGTAGGGTCTTCCAAGATCCCATTCACAAATGAGGCCACAGTTTAACTAAAAATGACATCTTCAAGGGTCTGTTTGCAAGTGGGTTCACACCCTCAGGAACAGAGATTAAGGCGTGAGCATGTCTTTTTGGGGTATAGGATTCAGGCCCCAGCAGTGAGTTTTTCTTTGCTGTGGTGGAGCTACATGCCTGTGATTGCATCTTTTCCCATTAGTAGTTTTCGGTTTGAGATTGGACGTAGTTAATGCCCAATAATTATTTCTTGAGTGAATGAATGCATGATGTTATGCCCCAGGTGCAAGCCTAAAATATTAATATCACGCCTTGTTCTGGGTGTGTGCCTTGCATGTGAACCTTGGTCCCCAACTCTTAATTCCGGCTCAACTCTTTGTCACAAATATGACAACTGTATTAGACCATTTAAAAATCCTCAGATAAACTGTGCATTTCACTTTTCTAAATTCTGTAGTGAAACTCCCATTGACACATTCCTTTTACCTCTGGCTACCTCTGAAACACTTGGATTTTGACCATGAATTTCACAATACTTTGAGGCATGCAATTACCAGACAATAGCACAGGGCTCTTCATGCCTGAACAGCATCCTGAAAGTCAAACTGCGGCATTGGAGCACCATTGGAAAACTTTATGTTCAGTCAGATTAAACCAGTAGCACATATAATTTTACATTTCCCGTGTGATTGAAACTGCGAGTACCTTCAGCACATCCTTTTTGTTTCTATTCTGGAAACTGAAAAATTGAATCAGAGAGAGATTGTGGGGACTGGGGAGCTTGACTTGTTCCTTCTCCGTTGGTGAACCTGAATCTTTATTTTTGGGGAAGGGGATGGGACATAGTCTCAAAATTTAACACGGGAAGGATGACAATGAAAACACTGAAAATCTCAATTCAGAAGATAAAAAAGCCTTTTGGGTTTTATCCTACGGAGAGCCAGCTTCACTGTCCAGTTGAGTGGGTACGCTCAGGAGTTGTACAAGACTGACCCCAACCTTCCAGAAGAGCTTATGCCTGGAATCAACCCATGTGGGGATTCAGGGGCAGCTCACAAGCTTCCAGGATTGTGGAAATCCCAGTGACATTTTGTGTGCCACCCTCAACTCTGTAATGCTTATTTGTGAGCGAGTGGGGCTTTCTCTTGGGTTCCGAGGGGCATGACCTAAGAACCTCCTGAACTGGTCGTGTATGGTTAAGATGTTTGTTTATTTAATTTATTTTTCGAGTTACCGGGGGTGGGGGGGGGCTGCTGAAAATTGAACCTGGGATCTCGTATGTGGGAAGCCGGGGCTCAACCACTGAGCCACATTGTCTTCCCTGAGTTGGCTTTTTTGTTTGTTTTGCTTGTTGTTTGATTTTGTTTTTTCAGGAGGCACCGGGAGCTGAACCTGGGACCTCCTGTGTGGGAGGCAGGAGCTCAACTGCTTGAGCCACATCCGCTTCCAGGATACTTGTTGAGAAAGACAAGTTAGGGAACATAAAAGCATCAATCAGGCTTCAGGTGTTTGTTTATAGATATATTTTGGAGCCCAGAATGGGGGCACCAGTTCTGAAATGCAGAACAGTACTTGTTAGGACATTGGATCAGAGTATGTGAAGTCAAGGCTGACCCAGAAAATACAGCCTCATGGGCTACTGTAATTATAAACTCTGTGCCAAACGTATGCAAAGGCCTTTGAATGATAAATGGTAAGTGCCATTTATAGGAACATTTTTATTACTGTATTGGCAATAAATCTTAGTTTTTGCATGTTTAAATAATTGTTATAAGTGAATTTTTCCCTGTATTAACTGAGAATATTTTGGCGCACACAACCCAACTAAAGCTTTTTCCTCCGATTTATTTTGAAAGGATTGCGATGTTAATTTGGGGGCATTGATGTTTTACAATGCCTGATCAAGACAAAAAAGCGAAGACCACAGAAAAATCAGCTGATAAAAAACAGCAAGGGATCGCCATCAGGTAACCACATACCAAGTCTTTGCTAATTATTAACTCAGACAGTGGCCAGCAGCCGGATTCAGTGGCTTCTGAGAAGTCTGGGTAGACCCTTGACAGCTGCTGCTCTGGGTTACAGTGTTTGCTGAAATGTTTGCTCATTCCTGGACTTCCAAAGGCAACGTTTAGTGTGTGGAGGTCTCAGGCTATCAAAGCCGATGGCATCAGCGGGTAACATGACCTTGTTTACCTGGAGCCTTCTCTTTGTTGACATTGTGCTGTTCTTTCTCCTAGGGATTATTCAGATCTTAAAAGACTTCGGTGCCTTTTGAACGTCCAGTCAAGCAAACAGCAGGTAGTGTTTCTAAAGAACGTGCATGCACGTAATAAAAGAAGCCCCATGGATCTGAAGGGAGCCGTTGAACGTCTCTGTGAACGATGTGTCCACTCTTCTTTGTTCCTTCCCATCGTTTCTCCTTCTTCATCGTGCTGTTTCTCTCCTACCTGGTTCAGGCTCTGCCGACGCGGAGCATCCGCGGCCGTTTCACTTGCCGCCTCTCATGCCCGGGCCCTGCCTTACCCTGTGCATGGTGCCGTGTGTCCTCATTACCAAAGCTGTTTTCCCTTCAGTCTAGACACAGTGTGCCCTTTTGCTGCATGCCCAGTGTTGGACTCTTCAGGGCTTTAGGGAAATTGACTTTTCCAAAACACTGATCGCCACGTTTCCCTCCTTCTCTTCCCCGTCCTTGTCCCCTTGCTACAGTGACACTTTTGAGGATTGGTGGGAATTGTACCTCACCTAAGGGAGAGGAAAGGAATGCGAATGGGATATTTTTATAATAGCAGTTTAGTATCTTTGTTAGTCAGGCAAGGAATGGTACCTCTACTTGAATTTATCTCCAGTTTTCTCTCTTTGACTTTGTGTCTGTGAAACTTTGGAGAGCCCTGAGAATAGAGGTCATCCGTGGAGGACTGGGGAGCAGACAGCAGTGCCACTCATAGTCACTACAGCAGCAGACAGTTATTTAGGCCTGCTGTCTAGTAAACGGTCGGGGTGGGCTCCAGAGTTCGATGCTATACTTGTTTAAATAACTCTGTCTGAGAGCTCATGGGCCGGTCAGCCAGCCCTGATGGCTTTGAGTATATCAGCTATATATACCAGACAACTGCAGAGTTTTTATCCGTTTATTTGTAGTGGGGAATGGCTTTGTAATGATTCGATGGCATTAAAGTGCCAGATCATAATACTTCATATTTAGGGAATGTTCACTCTGTGCCCGTTGCTTTGTCTGCATTACCCTATTTAATAATCACAACCCTCATCTTTACAGATGAGGAAACTGAGGCACAGAGAGGTTAAGGGACTGCCCCCAAACCACACAGCTGGCTACAGCTGTGAGCCTGGGCACTCTGCCTCTAACCACTGAGAAGTCTTTTAAAGGACCTGGAAAATTAAATAACAGTTCAGAAAGTAGTTTGTTGGGTTCTGATTCAGAGTAAATATGGCCTTAAAATATGTTTTCTCGTGTCAGTCCCTTCTCCTTTACTAGTGCTATGACTCCTCTTACTCCTTGTTCTGTATCTATACTGTTGAAATAATCATCCTAAAGCAAAAATCTGAGCCTGCCAGCTCCCTGCTCACAAACCTTTAGGAATGATTGCCTCAAAGCCAGTCCATGCTGTCTTGGTAAGGCAACAGAGTGACTCAGCATACCTTCATGTTTGGAGTTTCCATTCTTTCCCACTGTTGATCCTAAGATGTAACCATAACGTCAAGGCCTTCCCCCCTTTGCTTCTGTCGCTCCCTGGGTCTACAACGTCCTTTCCCCAAATTTCCGTCCCATAAAGTCTTACCTGTTTCCGAGAGCCAAATCTAATGATATCACCGCCACACACACACAAAAAGCCTTCGTTAATCGTCTAGTCCGGAAGCGCTTTCTCTCTCTCTTTAGTTCCCAATGCACCTTATTTCACTGTTGTAGCATTATTTTTGCCCTTGCTGTGGAAACACTTGCCTACACGTCTCGTTTCCTGACAAGACTGCAGACTTCCCAATGCCAGCAGCTTTGACTTTTGCCTCCGATTCTCTGTATCTTCTACTCAATGAGTTCATGGTCAGTTTTTGCCAAATTAAATTGTGACTGTAGAATTGAGTCAGTGCATGAGTATTTATAAGTCCTTGGCCAGGGCAAAAGAAACATCACTTGTATTTTTTTTTGGCTCTAATTTTCCAACTTTGAAGCCCCGGTTGAGTAGCTCTGTTGTGGCTCCTTGCAGCGCCACTTGCTTCTTAACACCTGGCAGAGTTTGTTAAAGTGAGTTCAATAGTTTTTTCCCCATTTAACCAGTTTTAGAATTTGCAGTCTGTTGTCTGACAAGTTCACATGTGATCCCACCATATCCTTTTGTAAAATATTTCACACATACAAAAATGAGTATTTGCCATGTTTGAATTTTTCAGAAAGTGGATGGTTCTGAGCAAAAAGGAAAACAACTGCTCTCAATTATATGAAGGTCCTAAGATTCACAAAACTCATGGCCTGATTCTGGCTCTAAAACTTTCATGCATTTGTAATTTTGAAATAATAAAGTCTATTCTGAACATCCTATTCTTCTTTCAATAAAATAATGTGGGAACACGTATAGAACAAAGAAAGGTAATGGAGAAAATAAATCAAGTTAATGCTTGCTCCAGAAAGAATTTAAGGAGGTTTATAAGGCTGCATAAAGTATGACAGGTTATCATAAATTAAAACCTGGACCAAAGAAGAAAGAAAAATAAGGGTTGGAAAACAAAGTAGAGTTAGGATCAGGTAGAAATGCCCATCAGAATATTCAAGTGGGCCACACATTTGGCTCTGAGATTTTTGGCCATCAATTTGAAAAAGGAAACCTGGGACTAAGGTCCACTCATCTGACCTTCTGCTCTAACAGGGTCCGGCCAACATGGCCAGTTACCCAGGTACAGAGGAAATTAGGGTTTTAAACAGAGAATTGCAAAGAACGGAATGTCCTGCAGCTGAGTCTCTTGAGGAGCCAGGCCACCTCCCTCATTCTTTCACTGTGACCTGGGGCACAACTTTTGGTCTTTGTCCTCGTTCCATGGATGTCTGCAGGCCTTGCTTTGCCACATTAGCGCCTGCTGTTCAATAGGACAGTCCCACAGTTTGACAGATTTGGGGACAGAGACACACTGAGGCAGATGGGCCCCTTTTGGCCTAAGCAGGTTAGAATAATCATAACCCGGTAAAATTCAAGGGAAAGAGCTGTTCCAGGATTGCCGATGTGAAAGAGGTGAAATTACCTGAAAGCTGGTTGAAGATTTCACCAGAGGTTCTTCACAAATCCTGAAGTGATCTGCCTAGAACTGGAATTCAAGTTTTTTCCTCCCTATTCAGAGCCACAGGAAGCCCACTGGAGGTACTGATAAAGAAGGCTAGAAGAGTCTGGGTGGTGTCTAAAGCTCAGCTAACGATTCTGTACTTGGTCCCATAAGCAATGGCGGATGTTGACTTTCTTGAGCAGAAGTGATAAGATCAACCTTTTTGCTTTGCTCTCCAACGTCTTTCCTTTGCGCTGAGAGTTGGAGTTGCACAGGTACCGCCCCGTTTCCTAGAGCACGTGTGGTTCTTCTCTGCCTACCCGCCTGTGTGAATACGCTTGTATTGCTGGCCCGTGGTCCACCCTGTCTCCCCTTTACTTCCCACCCCAGCAAACCCCTGCTTATTGGTTTTGCAGCATGCTTCTCCTGCTTGCTTACTGCTTCTCCCCTGCTTTCTCCCCTCCATGGGACTGTAAACTCCCTGAAGGCAGAAGCCAGGGCCATCCTGCACTCAATGCCTGGCACACGAAGTGTTGGCAGTAAACACGTTGGATGGATGGACTCACCAGTTCAGCAGATACTTGGCATGAGGTGCACATTCATGCAACGGCTTCACATTTGAACCCCTGCTACACACCAGACTCTGCAAGGTGCTAGGAACCCAAAGTAAGACAGATGTGATACTGCCCTCGGGGAGGTTAAACTCAGGGGGAAAGGCTGATACGTACACTAGCCATTGCAATAGAGTGTGAGAAGTGCCATAAGAGAGGTAAGCACCGAAAGCCCCAAGGCAGGGAGTGGCCAGCTTTCCCGGGGAAGGTCTTGGACAGCTCTTCACCTGGGAGGCTGTTTGAGCCGAGCCCTGAAATGTGATCGGGCGTCACTGGCTGCACATGCCCAGGCATGGAGAGGCCAGACCCGCGGCCTGTTCTGGGCCCAGTGACCATTTTAATGCTGCTAGAACTTGGGGCGCGGGTTTTGGTGAACCTTTATAGCTATGTAAACCGTTTAGTCCTTTTAAATATTGTGAAAAGAGATGACGGTGGCCTAGAAGACAGGGCAGAGCACTGGAAGAAAGAATTTCATCTCAGTACTGGGAAAAACTTGGGACAGAGTCAAGCTCTTGGAAAAGGCGGTGAGCTGGCTCAGGACAGTGTGCTTGCTTCTCATCACTGAAGCTGTAAAAATAGGTTTGGAGGACCGAGAATGTAGGAGAGGGAGGGAGGCTGTCTGGTGTCGAGTCCCAGCTTGGCCACTTGCTAGCCTTGTGGCCCTTAGGCAAGTCACGTAGCTCGCCTGTGCCCCAGTTCTCTCACCTACACTCAGCGTTCTTGGAGGTTTGGTAGTGGCCAGGGGGTTTGAACCCCCTTGGGCTTGGAAAAACCGCTTCCTGTTTGCTGTGTGCCATGACATGTCCTGTTTAACCCAGGAAAATGTGCTCGTTGTTACGTCTTCCTGTCCAGGATCATTTGGATTATCAGTTCACATCCAGAGGTCATCTACTTTTTAATGAAAAATTTTAGTACTTAGCATATTCATCTGTACAATGGGAATAGTTACGAGGGTTAAAGGAGAGTGTAAAACACAACTATGGATGGCACATAGCACGTGCTTTATAGATATTAACTCATCTATTCTCTTAATAGCTCTTTGAATTAGTTTTATTATTATTGATTTTACAGATTGTGGAAGCTGATGTACAGAGACCTTGAATAATTTGTCCAAGCTTTTGCAGCTAGCTAATGGCGGATTTAAATCCGGCTTAGAAGGGAGCGGATGTAGCTCAGTGGTTGAGCGCCTGCCTCCCATGTATGAGGTGTCAGGTTCAATCCTTGATTCCTCCTAAAAATCAATCAATCAATCAATCCGACATAGAGTTTGTTCTCTTAACCACTAAGCATTGCTGCCTCAAGGGTCCATGGGTCTATGCTGTGATCTTGTGGGCTGACCCACTGAACACTGAGTTAGAAAGATAGTTTTACAGGATGGAAGATTTATTAATATTTTCATGAATCTATTTTTCTTGCTGTTGAATTCAGCTATGGCTAGCAAACAATGAGAAGGATATGTTGTGGGGTGTTTTTTAGCATTTTTTTTTTTTTGCTAGCTATTAAACAATTCCCTTATAATGATGCATTTTTCTATAAACAATACCATATGGGAGGCCAGGCATATTCTTTTTTGAGTAGAAAATGATGTTTTTGCTGATTTCTATTAAATAATTTAATGGAATAAGGTAAGTACAACATTATAGTTTTAGTTTCTAACTATAATATAAAGAATGGAATGATTTAATGAAAAATGAATACTATATTTTGTTATATTATGCTCTACTTACCATATGTAATAATTTAGCTACTTCTGGTACATCCTTCATTTACACTTTGTAGAAAATCCCTCACTTGCACTTTGAAAACAATATGGTATTTGTTCTCGCTCTGCTGAACTTTACTGTGGTACAAGAAAAAAATCTCAAGGTTTTCCCAACTATAGGTGAATATTGATAAATGGATCTGGTTGAATACTAATAACTTGCTAATTTATTATATAAGTAATTAATCAGTTCATAGTGTAAATGGGGCATAGTTAAGTTGTAGTTAATTTAGACAAGGTATTACTTTTCTTACAGTAAATCCTGTCATCTATTTCAATGACGTTTATAAATATGATCGTGTAATCAGGATGTTAAAACTGGCTAAGAGAGATAGAATCTTCTTTGTCTTTATACCCCTGTCACTAGGTATGAGTATGTACAATTGGTAAAAGCTGAAGAATGAACTAATAAATGGCATGGATGAATAATGACTCACGCTCAATCTAGGCCCTTCACTCTATACCAGAGTGTTCTACCGCGATGTTGAAACTCTCTAGTCTTCTCTGCACATTTGAATAATCTAAAACGTTTTAAAGCTGCTGCACACAAAACTTGTATCCCCAGCGTGTTTTAGGTGCTGGGGATACAGCATTGCACAAAAGCAGGCAAGTTCCTGCTCACAACCAGGTGACATTACAATCAAGGAAGTTGAAAATAAATAACTCTAAGATGTGACATGTGGTATTACAAGCTATGAAGAAAAATAAAGCAGGGTAAGGTAGAGTAAATAGATGTTCACGTCCCTGATATTAAATCTCGGAGCAGCCTTACGTGTGGCATAGCTACCGTGCTAATTGCTGGCTTAGAAAAGAATGTTCCTTTCTCCCTGTCCGCTCCCCGCCCCCCCTTCATTTTGTTACTTTCTTTATCCTGTGCTGGATTGCGATCCTCACGTACTTTATGCTTCTATTCCTGTAGCTTCCAGCCATTAACTTCGATAGTGCCCAAAATAGCATGACGAAGTCTGAGCCCGCCAGCAAGGCGGGTGGACACAGCGCTCGAGGCCAGTGGCATGAGTCCACAGAAGCTGTTGAACTTGAAAATTTTAGGTAAGAAACCCTGTATCTCCCTTGCCTTCAACAACCTATCTCACTTAGCCATAAGCTTCATTTAAGTTTATCACAGCAGCTCAAATCTAAAACCTAGGTTAAAATTCACTATGGGCGCCCTTAATTTTATAACTGTAGCTAGTGCTTAACCCATTCCCAGAAATCATGTGTAAATAATAGGCTTAGTGGCCACCGGCGGCACTGACCTGGGAGTTTTGGGACATGTTTTTTGGCATTTGCTCAACGGGGAAATGGTTCCAGCTTGCTGACCCGGCTCGGCTAATCCCACGCTTTGTCGTTAGCTTCTTCTAGTCTGCTCACGTATTGCCAGTAATAAGAACGCATAAAAGAAGCCGTTACTGCGAATGGATACGGTGGTTAAAGAATGTGGTTGTCAAAACAACCGGGGTTTTCAGTTGAAGTGATCATGCCTCACCTTTCACGTTGAAAGCTTCAGCTGTGTTGATCCCTGCTGTCACCATGTAGACCTGTGGGCCTGGAAGCGGCACATTCCCGAGGGCCACTCCCCTTCCAGAAGCTGATTTTCTCAGTTTTGCAGTGTGCGTATGTCACTTGGCACTAAGTGCCACGTAAACAACGAATGGCATGAAGTATCAACACGAATATTGTAGGGTGATACTTTATTTATTTCCCTCTCATTTGATGGCCATGGAGTGAACAGTCCCGAAAAGCCAGATGATGTTGAGACTCCCTAGTCTGGTTGCACATTTGAATGATCTGTTTTGAAAATACATTTTTAGTGAGTCACACTAACCACCTTAAATATTGTTACACACTCAGTCTTCCAGTGCCCTGGTACTAGGAATCTGCCATAGCCCTCACCTGTCCAGGGTGGAGAGACACTGTCCAATGGCAGCTGAAAGGCTGGGAAGGCAGAACCTTGCAAATGACAACATAAAGTTACAAAACTTGCCTTTGGGCCATGCTCATTTAATTTCAGCTTATTTGGCCTAGATTTTAAAATTAGTTTATTTTAATATGCACGAAACTGTTATATTCTGTCGCACTGTGCTGTGTCCCTTTTGTGCATTGTCTTATCCTCTCCCGGTTTTGACATGGGATTTTGATTTTGTTTTTGCTGCCCACTGCCCTGGGTTTCCCGCCAGCGCTCCTCACTGCTTCCTGGGTCAGAGGCCCCTGTGTGCCTGAGGGTATTTTTAACCTCCTTGGTGTGCTGTACTATCAAGCAACGGAAGCTGCAGCTGGACGATCTCAAGACTTGATTAAAAACAATAACAACCCACAAATAAAGACAATGACGGTGTTCAATAAATCCCTGTTATCTACGAGGAAATATCCGTGACAGCCACTGGTGTTGATAGCTGTGGCAGCCAGATAAGGTTGCGGGCGGGTGGAAAAGTGAACGGAAGGAATCCTTCTCTGGCTTATTGCAGAGCTGTCTAGATAATGTACCCCAATAATTCTTTATCTCCATACACTCCTTTTCCTCACTGCACCCAGTTTATACATACATATGTTAGAGAAGTTGTAGGTTGAGAGAAAAATCATGCAGAGCATACGGAGTTCCCATATATCCCACTTCACACACCGTTTTCCCTATTAACACTCGGCATGTGTAACTCCACCCTTTTTTAACTATGAAATATTTATAGGGAATAATTTAGTCAATATGGTAAGATGAAATACGATATTCTTGATCATAATTTATATTATCAACTTTACAACTGAATTTCTCGTTCCTGTTTTAACAGTTGCTGCTTGCCTATAGCAATGTGTTAAATCTTAAGAATTGTTTTATATTTGCATGAACATAGATGATCTTTTGTCTACTTTGATACCTTTGAGGCAGCCCAAATGCTTTTTAATTACTAAATGCTTTTTTGTTTGTTTCATCTCAGTATAAACTACAAAAATGAGAGAAATTTCAGCAAACACCCCCAGCATAAACTATTTCAGGAGATCTTTACAGCCTTGGTGAAAAATAGACTCATATGCAGGTAAGGTTTTCCCAGGAAAGATACACAGGTGTTTCCCCAAGAATGGCATATTTCATGCAGCTTGTCTCTAGAATATGATATGGAGCAGCTTGCACTTTTGAACCGAATGTAATTGAAAGGTAGCCTAGAACAGTGGCCAGTCAGACGGGGAATGAGCAGGCATTGCGGATGAGCTAATCACAGCCATCCAGCCCAGGTACTAGGTTTAGCTGCATTTCCTCACAGATAAAGTGGAATGGGAAAACACTCAGGTCACATCGTTTTCCTTCTTTTTCTGTTATCTAAACGCAAGGAGGAATTTACCGTGTGGGTCCCTATGAAAAGGACACAGGTTAATGCCATGGAGAACACCGTGAAGGTACATTTTTGCAGTAGATGTGGTTGCTGATTAAATGGGGCTGCTCTAGGCTCGTCTTTGAGGAAAGGAAGGATGAGTGTGTAACATGCAGTTACAGCGTGACGGAGACATTTCTTCTTGGACCAAATCCAACGTTCCTTCCTTTGCTCTCTGATGTGTCTTTCCACGGGGCCAGCGT
>JAQZBX010090392.1:0-12469 GCA_029593785.1 Cabassous unicinctus
GCATCTCTTCCTGGTTTTTAGTTTGTTCAATGGACTGGTCCATGTCTTCCTGTTTCTCAATAAGGTTTGTAATTTTTTGTTGCCCTCTGGTCATCATTTTTTCTTGATGAGCTTATTCAGTTGATTAGCTTATCTCTCTGCTCTAGAGTTTTATTTAGCTGGTGGTTCTGTGTGTGTGTTAAGTTTTCTCTTTGACACTTGTTCTTCTTATTCTATTTCCTTGCTTTTGTCTATGTTCCCTTGAAGAAAAAAGATTAGGGGCCAAGGAATTGAAAGAGGTTAGAATGAAAAAGGATATTAGTAATATTGATAAAAGTTAGAAGAGGGGCCTTATAAGACTTAGTAAAATGAATATTTTACTCATGTAGGCAGTGTAGAGTAATAGGGGGAAAAAAGTGGAATACCCACAATGGAATGGAAACCAAATAAAGGAAAATAGATAGTATGATTTAAGAAGGCAGAATGATGAGCAAACAGAGAAAGAGTAAATAGAAGCCTCAAAGGAAAACGTTAATAATAATAATAATAATAAAACAGTATAGACAAGATAGAGATCGACACCCATGAAGTTGTGGACTAATGAAAAATGGTGGAATGTAAGAATCACAACAGAAAGCAGAAGGTGGGAAGATGTAGGAAGGAAAAGAAATAGCATTGGTAGGCAAAATCAATATACACAGAGAATGGGAAATCAAGTAAGGAGAAGCACAGCAAAAACGAAACAAGCCAGCACCACCTAATTTAAAAAAAAAGAAAAAGAAAGAGAAAAAGGGTGGTGGGAGGAAAGAGGGGAAAAAAAGCAAGAAACAAACAAAGAAAGATAAGCCAAACAAACACTCCAGGAAGCATTCAAACAAAGCTGAGGAAGACCCACATCCCTTCTTGGGCCCTTGTGGAGCCTCTCAGCCTGCTTGTGTTCACCTATCAATTATGCTGCAGGCTTTTATCTGCAGATTTTGAGGCAGATTTTAGTAATTAAACTTAGTTGAATGGTGTTTTTTTTTTGGAGTAATAAGGGACCCAAAAGAAGGTCTCTTCTAGACCACGCCTTCTGCCCAGCGCACCCTAAATAAGCTTGTGGAAACTTATCAAATACTTCCAACTGCTTGTGGAAACTTATCAAATACTTCTCACTTGCCTCCCCAGGTGAGCTGAGACTCTGATACTCCTCAGCACAGAATGATAAAATTGGCCGACTCTGTCCATCCTGAGCCAAGCCTCATATCAAAATGTGGTAAGGTAAGTCAGACTTCCTCAGCAGATTTGTCTCTCCCCTTAGCCTGGTGCCACTTCAAGCCAGCTGGTTTGCTTGCCAAACCTACAAGGGCATCCAGATAGCCAAACCCACAGAAAGAAAAACCTGCTCCAACTTCTGCCAGAACCCTCTCACTCTCAGAGAATGCTACTTCGGTTGGAGTTGGGGTGTATCCCCAGGCATATAGGTAAATCAAATTTCTTCAATAGATTTTCCTCTCCTCTCAGCCTGGTGTCACTTCAAGTCTGCTGGTTTGCTCACCAAAGCTGCAAAGGAGTCCAGACAGTCAAACTCAGAGAAAGGAAACCCCTCTCACTCTTGGAGAATGGTTCTCTTACTGGAATGCTAGTGGGAGTCAGGTGTCTTCCTTGTCCTTTTCCCTGAGGGTGGGGCTTAACCAGCTGGGTAAAGACTCATGATTTTATCTTGAGCAATCCACCTCACTGTCCAGCTCCCTCCAGATCGATATCCCTAAGTTTCTCACTCCGTGGGCTCCCAGACCAGACCACTCAGATAGGATCATTTCCCAATACAGCTGCCCTCTGTGAGCCATCTTGTCAAAATTCCTGTTTCCCTTTTTATTTGGAGTAATGAAAGGCCTTCATATTGATCAGAGGGATAAATGAAAATTTGGTGATTATTCCAAATGCCTTCATCTGTAAACATTAAATAAATTATATGTTTTATGAACAAAATATAGAATAGGTTGGGGGAAAATTACACCAAAAGTAAGATTCAGACTATAGTTCATAGTACTTTTTTGATGATTCTCCTTCCTAACTTGTTACAAATATTTCAGAGCAGTGCAAGGTAGTTTTTATGGGGTGATATTTGGGAGCCTTGTATGATGTTATGCATGTTTCTTTTGTAAGTTCTTAACTTTTACTATACACAGTGTTCATGTATGCTCATGTATGAATGATATACTTCAATAAATTAGATTTAAAGTGAAAAAAAATAGATATGTAGGTACACAGCAGGTATGTTAGATTGATGGTAGATAGGTAGGTAGGTAGATTAGATAGCTAGATAGATGATAGATAGATAGATAGATAGATAGATAGATGATAGAGAAATAGAGAGATATGATAGATAAATTTTGAGTGCCTCACCCACTGATGACAGATGATTGATATTCTCCGGCATCAGTTCTCTGAACAGCACTCACTGGGAGGTGTCTAGCAGCCCAATCTTCTAGAATGAATGCTACAGCCACATCATTGAAGGTGACTAACTCTTAAAAAAATCACAGAAATTTGGGTTCACATAGGGCCATTCTTACCAATGCCCTGAAATAGATGCTCGAAATGACACCATCAAAAAAGCAGACTGTGACTATAAAGTCCAAAATATGTTTGGGATTCCAAAAACGTCATTCTCAAAGCTGAACTTCCAAATACACTCACAGATCTATACATACTCTGAATACATAAAACTATATTGTGAACGAATAGTGCATGACATGTGGTGTGATATATACCTGGAAATTTCCCAATAAAGTTGTAATTATGACTTCTTGCTGCTGATAATAAAATTTTCTCTTGAAAATTCAAAACTGAAACTCTCATTTGCACTAATTTCAAGTAAATCGACAGACTCATCACAATGCAAGAAATATCCATGGTATGTCACTTTTAAGTAATGAGCATGGTTAGATTATTCCCCTTTATAAATGAACTCATTTTCCTCTCATTTATAAAATTGTTTAACAATATTTTATGCATTTTGACAAATCCAATCAGTTAATGTGTGACTTGCTTATTATCTAAATTCAATTCACAGGTATAATATTCATCAAAATGAGATGGGACTTTGAAGTGATATCCAGAATTCTGCAGAACTAAAAAGGTTTCATAGAGAACTCAGGATCAGTAAGTGCTGACTCCCTCATCTATACATAACTGGGTGTTCACTAACATATAGGTGCAGATGGCTCCGGTACAAAAGCAAGGGACTTGTGAGATGGTTGTACTGAAAGATGGCTCTAGCCTAACCATTCTTGTGACAGAAGACCTCCCATTCACAACTCTTCTAAGGTCTATGTACATCAGCTTCAATTCATCTGTCTGTTAAAGATTAAAGGAAGCCCCTTCATTGTTGCTGGCTTCTCCAAACCTTCAAAAATTTTCACATGGATATAAATTTGGTTCACTATTATACATCTCCTGAATGCACAGCCACCATTAAGGAAATTTCTTCCAATACATTGCATCCATTAATAAAATTTGAATAAAGCTGATTTACAAAAATTGAAGGTGGGAAACTGGGAACAACAGTGGTGAGGAGAATATTACTTTTCTTTTTGTGATTATTTCAATATGTGCAAATATATCCCAACAAAACTTTAAGAAAATTAAATTGGGGAAAATAAATAAATGATTACTCATTTTATTTTTTATAAAGAAAACTTTTTTGCATAATCTCTGTATACAATAAACATAGGAAAATGGTTTTTAATGAAAAGTTCATGTTATTTTTCAAAAGTTTTGAATTGTTTGGAGAAAAATTATGACCGCTATTTAAGGCAAAAATAATAGTTGACCTTCAAAACAAATGATAATCCTTTTCATCATTTCTCATATTTAAAGCAAGGCATTTTAAGTACAAATTAATATGGAGAGGCTTTCAAATTGTTATGTCATTTGCATTACAAATTTAAGAGCATCTAAGAAGCAAAAAGTGAAAGTGTCCTCTAATCCTTTATCTACTCCTGATTGCTTTACTGATTAAGTGTATGAAGTATGAATTGAACACCAGCAGAATCCTGCACCTTCTGATAGTACAATAAGGACACAATTTTGAGGGTTGGAGTGCAGAGAGGAAAAGTTCCATGAATTCCCTACATTAAATGATATAATGCCCACAGATGACATACATGTCACCATACTGTCTCTGTTCATTGCCCTCCATATCCTACAAAAATTAATCTAGTGCTCAACAGCTGATGTTATTGTTCACTGATATTTTAGTAATATGTTTCTTTAACATAAGACAGGAGTTTACTGAAATTTGATACCAATTAAACCCAAAACCAATGTGGAATTAAAACACATGCATATACTTTACATTTTTTTTCAATGGACACTGCATTTTTCTTAAAGTTGATGCTGGAAAAGGTGGTAGAAGAAAAAATCTTTGAAAAAAAGACTAAAGATTAAAAAAGCTTTTTTTTTTTGAGGAAAATGCTAAGTCCTAAAATAAGAGTAAAGGTACAATGACCACCCAGGGTGTCTGGGGAAAGGAAAAAAACACCTCATGTGCCTTCCTTGTCTATCCTCATACCATGGCTCTAGTCCAGTAGGCTCCAGCATAGGGCACCATGCATAGCTATATCTCTGTGAAAAGTACTGTGTGGGCCCCTGTGCTTATAGACTGGTAGCAGTGCCCCAGAAGACCCACTTCTTCAGCCATCTCCACATGAGGAAATTTGGGTTGCTGGGAAATGTTGGGGATCCCTCCATGAACCTGTGCAGGTAAGGACAGTCTTTTAGAATGGTCTAGATACTGAAGCCTCAATGGCCTTAGTCTGGTCTTAAATTTTGCATCTCACTTCTAGAGGAGAGTGAAACCTGTTATTCCAAAATGGCTGTAAACCCTGAGGAGAAACACCTAGGAGCTGGAAGAGGAAGAATTTGAATTTATCTGGAATTGTAAATTTGCAGCATAAGTAGCAATGAAGAGTCACCAGGATGTCAGGGCCTCACTGGGAGGTGCTTATAGACATAGGAGAGTGTGGACGTGATCACAGTGACATTTTGGATTGTCACAACTTTTCATTTTAATTTTTCATTTTATTCTTTAAAATTGGCAAGTGTCTCTTTCTTGTTTTTATCTTAGCTTTCAAGAGGAAAGATGTCAGTGTTCATAGCTTTCAAAGGCTTACAAAAATAATACTTTAGAAAAACTACATTCCAGGATTAGCATTCAAGGCTACAAACACAATATGTATCAGTCACAAACCATCCCTACACACCTGGCTACAGCAATGTCACCATGGCTCATACCTGTAAAAACCTTACTGTGCACAATAACATCCATTCTACCAGACTACATGTTATTAAGCAACTGAGCAGAGATGCTCAGAGAAAAACCAGCATATTGCTTCAAAGAAAAATTTTTGGCTTATGGCCCAACTATTTCCATACCAATCAGCTAAGCTAACCTCCTTTCTGCTCTTTTCATTTCAAATGTCAGGGTTCTTTGTGGCCTTTGAGGCAATTAGAACCAGATCAGTTTAAATTTACAGCACTGCTCTTAATCATATAGCAATACAGTAATTTTTCCTCAGAGTGTCAATACATTGTACAAATGTATGAGTCACAATTTATACATGAAGAAATAGACACAGGCAGGCTAAATGACTTGTCTCTTGTTACACAGAAGATTAATGTCATGGGTGGGATTTGAGCTCTGGGCTATTTTGATTTTAATCCCCAACATCTTTCCAGAGGGCACTGGAAACTCTATGCGTAAGGGCTTTGTTTCTTACTTGCAGTACCTTATCAGCTTTTCTGCTCAGTGCTGGATTTTCTAATGTCCAGACTTCTTCCTTGGTCTTCATTGTTTTCTCTTATTTCTTCTGCCTTGATGAATTGTCTTGCACCTAATATTTTATTCTACACAGTGGAATTTGCCAAAATACCCTTCCAACTGCAAGTTGTATCAGGTGTGGAGGGAAGGACTTATAAAATGGCAATAGCAGGTGTTCTTTGTGAACTTTGGACAAAATGGGCTCAACATTTGCTGATTTTTTAAATGGAAAATAATATAAAGACCTAACCATGATGTAATGTTTACTTCTTTGCCACAACACTCAGTGTGCCTCTCAGATCTGGCAACAATTTAACATAAGAAAAGGCTTTAGACCTTCACACTCCTTCAAAGAGACAAAAGGACATTAACTTAAACTTTCCACAAAGCTTAGAAGTCTTATATCACTTTATCATTATCTTAGGTAGATCTATGGAGAGGCCTCAAGGCCATGTGTCTCACAGGTCTTGATGCACTTTGGAGCTCTATTCTCTATATTGCATAGGAGATATCTATTTTCACATTTGAAGACCAAGCACACACTGCATCTTAGACAAGGGTGAAAAGTTTCAAAAGCAGTAATGTGACTTGAAGAAAATAATGCCAAGTGGTACTTAAGTGGCTTGTGAGGAAGTTTCACAAAGCAATCACCATTCACAAAAGCTTTATAGAAAGAGTTCTGCATCTAGTGCATAGCAAAATACATTGGGAGCCAGGGCCTCTATTTAAACAAAAGAAGAAAAATGTCAATAGCACAAAACTGCCTTTATATTTTTTTGAAAAAATATATCTATTGAGATAGACTATTTTGACTTTTTTTTGTGTGTGTGTTTTCTTACCATTATTCTCCCAGTTAGGGTAGTTACCATTATTTCATTAACTATTAGAAAAACTAGACTAAAACTTTTGTACATAGTGTGGTCCCTATGAACTGATATTATTATTATTATTATTTATTTTTCTTTTTATTTTTCATTCACTAGTGTGGCATATCACCTGCAATGGAGATACACATCCTGGGTCTTTGCCATTAAGCATGGACCATAGTTCACATTGTAGAACACACTCTCTCCCCCAAAGTTCTGCATGTTATATGATGATACAGAATGGCCTATATCTGTCATTGCGATGTCACTCAGGACAATTCCCAAGTCCCCAAAAAGCCCCATTATTACAGCTGTTTTTCCTTCTCCCTGCCTCCAGAGCATCCAGTAGTCACTAGCTCCACATTAATAATTTCTTATATTGCTTGAATCACAATATGCCTATAATAGATAACCAGTAAATTGACTCTAGTACATAGCTCTTCCTCCAATCCTGAGGAGCCAGGGATGGTGATGTCCACTCTACCTCCAATTGAGAGGGAGCTTAAATCCCATGGGTAAGATGCATGGGTATATCCTGCCTGCAGCTGCAGACTCTCACCATTCCCTGTAATGGCTCTTGTCAATCATCATCTACAAGCCCAGGCATCTTAGGTAAGTCCATTGAGCTGTAGAGTAGGAGTTGCATCTCCACTGAGATTCTGGGCCCAGGTGGAACATGGATAGCCCAAAGCCTCCCATCTCTGGATGTACACCTACAAACTCCAGCATTATGTATAGGTTTGAATAGAAGGTACAGATGAACCATGTGCAGGGAAATATTTGAGCCAACTCTGTCACTCTAAGGAGAATAAATTCCAAAGCAGGGCCCACTGGCAAGGCACCAAACTCAAGAGCCCTCAGGAACCCCTCTATTTGGGGAGATATCCACTTTGGAAGTCTATGAGGTCCTACTGAGATGTGCATAAGCATTACCACTGAGATGACCTCCCAACTCACTTTGAAGTCTCTTAGCCATATGAACTCAGTTGTCTTTACTTCCCCCCCCCTCTTTTATTTGAGGTCTTTCTCCAGTTGTATTGCCAGTTGGCACTTGGCAGTAATCCCTCAGTGCCAGGGATGCTTATTGCCAGGATTCATGCCCCATGCTAGGAGGAAGGTAATGCATTCATTACCTAGTTTCCTGCTGAGTTTGACTTAGAGAGAGGCCACATTTGAGCAACAAGGAGACTCTCATGAGGCAACCCTTAGGCACCCCGTAACAATAGGCTAAGTTTCAATTTCAAGAGCAAAGACTCATAAGGCTAGTCATCAATAACAAGGGCCCATCAGTGGATCATCTTCCTTTGCCAGACACTGCCTCTGCAATTGGGAGACTGCTGCTTCTCCCGTGGAGAATGTGACAGAGCTCTTCAGGATGGGAATTCAGTATTCTCTCATCTGTTGAGTGATTCTCCACCCACGGTGACAATGACACCTGAACATTTGAACACTTGAACAATTTCCTCCCATGCACCCCCTTCCATGACAGCCAACAATGGACCTGTCCCACCCCAGTTTGTAACCCTTCTGTGAACCAAACTTGCCTTAAAGATGAATCCAATACAATAGCCAAATACACTTAATAGGAAAATGAAATAATGATAAGTTTAAATTATAAGACAAAATACCTGAAAACTTTAAAAAGAAAACACTAAAAATAAAATAAAATTAGAGATTGGGATATTTAAAAAATGAAAAATAAAAAAAAATTTTTTTCTTGACATTTTGCCTTTTATAACTGCAATATCTGCTGTCCAGAGTGTACCATGGCACCTTCCCACTCTCATTCCCCAGTGTCTCACAATTTTTCATTTTGTTTTCAAAGAAGTTTTAGGTCACAGCAAAGTCACACAAAGAATACAAGAAACTTTAATATACCCCACCTGCTCCCCCTTTCCTCACCCCATATTAAAACCTTTTTATATGTGGATGGATGCATTGTTATAACTGATATACAGATAGTGAAACATAGCTACTAAACATTTTAAATTGTTTATAGTGTGGTATATATTTTAGACCATACCCTTTTATAAATTTTGATGATATTTACCATTTCCTGTGTCCATCACTGCAAGGTAATGAAGAACATTTCCACTGACCACTAAATACCCCCTGTTTGATCTCTTCTGTTCCTCCCATCCCATCCCCCCCAGGGCCCTTGACGACCCCCTGGCTTGACTTATTGGATGACAAGATTCATATTCACATGCAACAAGCAGTGTTGACACATTGGTTTGTCCTCCCCTATTAGGAACTGCCCTTGTTCTTGAGAGACCCCCACCTGTCTATTTCTGAACAAATCGGTCGTCCAAAAGGTGGGAATCTAACACCTTCTCACTCATTTTGTGGGTCTCCAACCACTGATGCAACATATTATGACAGGATGAACACTCACACACTCCCTAGAAGCCTGCTCCACGTGTGCTGTATCCTGAATGCCCCCCCAACCACCACCCTAAACCAGTGACCTTTCCTTGTCATATTGCCATAAGAGCATTCCCACTTGTGTTCTTTCAACCTCATACCCAGAAATTCCAAGTGTTCATCTGGTCCCTCTCCCATCTTTCTCCCCATTATCCTGGGTATTCTAACCCACCCTTCCCAATCTACCGACCTGTCAAGCCTGCACCACCAAACCCAAGGATATCACTATCCACCTGTCCTCTCCCTTCAATACGCAACTACACTCTGTCAATTTACCATAGAATACATCCCTATGGGTGATGGCTCACAACCTTCTCTTCAGTTTCTCTTTCCTGTAAACATATCTTTCAGACAATAGCTCTCTGAGGCTGCTCAAGTCCCTTAATCCATATCAGTGAGGTCATGAACTGCTCATCCTTCAAAGCCTGGCTTGCTTCACTCAACATAAGGTCTTCAAGATTCATCCATGTTATCCCTTGTGTTAGCACTTTGTTCCTTCTTACAGCTGAGTAATATCCCATTGTAGGTATGTACCACATATTGTTTATCCATTCAAATGTTGATGGGCACCTGGGTTAATTCTAACTTTTGGAAATACTGAACAATGCTGCTATGAACATTGGTGAGCATATATATATTTGTATCTTTGCTTTCAATTCTTCCCTAGCAGGGGAATCACTGGATCATAGAGAAGATCTTTAGTTTTTTGAGGAACCACTGTACTGTCCTCCACAGTGGATGGACCATTCCACAATCCAACCAGCAGTGGATGAGGGTTCCCATTCATCCACATTCTCTCCAACACTTATAGTCTGCTGTTTTTTTTAATAGCCACCATTCTAATGGTTGTAAAATGGTATCTTATTGTAGTTTTGATTTGCATTTCCCTAATAGCTAGTGATGTCAAGCATTTTTTCATGTGCTTTTTTAGTCATTTGTATTTCTTCCTTGGAGATGTGTCTTTTCAGGTCACTTGCCCATTTTTTAGATGAGTTGTTTGTCTTTTTATTTTCGAGGTGCAGGATTTCTTTATATATGCAAGATATTAGGCTCTTGTCAGGTAGATGGTTTCCAAATATTTTCTCCCATTTGGTAGGCTGCCTTTTTATTTTCTTGGTAATGTCCTTTGAAGTGAAAAAGTTTTTAATTTTGAGGAGATCCCATTTATCTATTTTTTCCTTTACTGCTCATGCTTTGGGTGTGAAGTTCATGAAACCATTTCCAATCACAAAATTCTATAGATGCTTCCCTACATTATCTTCCAAGATCTTTATGGTCTTGGCTCTTATATTTAGATCTTTAATGCTACTTGAGTTGATTTTTGTATAAGGTGTCAGATGGTGATCCTGTCTTTCTTTTGGATATGGATATCCAGTTCTCCAAACACCACTTATTGAAGAGGCCATTCTCTCCCAACTGAGTGGACTTGGTGGCCTTGTAGCATATCAGATGACTGTACATGTCACATATCAGATGACTGTATATGTATATCTATATCAGAACTCTAAATCCAGTTCCATTGGTCAGTACGTTTATTCGTGTGCCAATACCATGCAGTTTTGACCAACTTAGCTTTGCAGTATGCTTTAAGTCAGGTAGTGTGATACCTCCAACTTCATTTTTCTTTTTCAATATGTCTTTAGTGTTTCAGGGCCTCTTACCTTTCCAAATAAACTTTCTAGTTAGTTTTTCCAATTAATTGAAAAACAGTGTTGATTTTTATTGGTATTGCATTAAATTTGTATATAAGTTTGGGTAGGATAGTCATATTGATGGTTAGTCTTCTTATCCATGAACAGGGAATATCCTTCCATTTATTTAAGTCTTCTTTGATTTCCTTTGACAGTGTTGCATAGTTTTTTGTATATAAGTACTTTACATCTTTAGTTAAATTTATTCCTAGGTAGTAGATTCCTTTATTGACTATTATAAATGATATTTTTTTCTTGATTTCCTCCTCAGATTGCTCATTATTGGTATACAGAAATGGTACTGATTTTTGTACATTGATCTTATAAACTGTGACTTTACTGTACTTCTTTATAAGTTCTAGAAGCTTTGTTGTAGATTTCTCAGGGCTTTCTGTGTATAGGATCATGTCATCTGCAAATAATGAAATTTTTACTTCTTTTCAAATTTAGATGCCTTTTATATCTTTTTCTTGCCTCAGGGCTTGAACAAGTACTTGTAAGACAACAATAAATAGGAGTGGTTATAGTGGGTATCCTTGCCTTGTTCCAGATCTCAGAGGGAAGGCTTTTAGGATTTCACCATTGAAGATGATGTTAGCTTTGAGTTTTTCATATATACCCTTCATCATGTTCAGAAAGTTTCCTTCTATTATTATCTCTTGCTGTATTTTTTTTTTTTTCAGGAAAGAGTGCTGTATTTTCTCAAATGCTTTTTCTTCATCTATAGAGATGATAATGTGATTTTTTTCTTTCAATCTGTTTATGTGGTGTATTACATTGATTGATTTTCTTATGTTGAACTCTCCTTGCATACCCAGGATGAAACCCACTTTGTCAATGTGTATAATTCTTTTTATATGTTGTTGAATATGATGAGCAAGTATTTTGTTGAGAAATTTAGAATCTAGGTTCATCAGAGAAATTGATTACCTTTTTTAATTAGGTAATGTTGGCATCATAGAATGAGTTAGTCAATGTTCCTTCTACTTCTAGTTATGGAAGAGCTTAAGCAGGATTGGTGTTAGCCCTTTCTGGAACGTTTGGTAGAATTCACCTCTTAAGCAGTCTGGTCCTGGGCTCTTATTATTTGGGAGGTTTTTGTTCACTGAGTCTATCTCTTTACTTTTATAAATTTCTTCTTTTGTCAAGGTAGGCTGCTTGTGAGTTTCTAGGAATTTGTCCATTTCCTCTAAATTATCATTCTTGTTGGCATATAATTTTTCAAAGTATCCTCTTACGATACTCTTTTTTCTGTGACATCATTGTTGGTATCCCCTTGCTCATTCCTTATTTTTTGTATTTCCATCTGCTCTCTCTTTTTCTTTGTTAGTCTGGCTAAGGGTTTGCCAATTTTATTGATCTTCTTGGAGAACCAGCTTTGATTATGTTTCTTTTTTCTAGTGATTTCTTATTTTCTATTTCATTTATTTCTCCTCTAATCTTTGTTATTTCCTTCCTTCTACTTCCTTTGGGATTAGTTTGTTGTGTCTTTCCAATTCCTCCATTTGTGCAGTTAGGTCTTCAATTTTAGCTCTTTCTTCTTTTTTAATGTATGTATTTATGGCTATGAATTTCCCTCTCAGTACAGCTTTGGCTGCTTCTTATAAGTTTTTATATGTTGTGTTGTCATTTTCATTCATTTCAAGGTAGTTACTGATTTCTTTTGAGATTTCCTCCTTGACCCACAGTTTGTCTAAGTGTGT
>JAQZBX010090393.1:0-12519 GCA_029593785.1 Cabassous unicinctus
ATTAAAAAAAAAAAAAAGACAGAGCACGGTCTTGCTGAAACAATGCCCTCTCCAGCTACAAACGTGTAGCAGTGGTAGATGAAATATCAAAAATACACTACACGAAGGTGGTATTTTATGGGGAATTGGGGATCTATGCCGGGAGGAGCACATGGCCTCATTTCCTGTTTTGTGTTACCAATGACATATAATCTTATCCATTGTTTTATGTCCTTTAAGTGATAGCATCTTTCCATCCATCACTTTAGTGTTCTGTTATCACCTAAGTAAACTCAGGAACTAAGGTGGAAGTGGAACTGACACAGAGATGCTGTAACCCAGTGCCCACATAGATTTTGAAGGACAAAGCAGGAAACTGCAGGAGAAAGAGATCATTTTGGAAAGGCAGGTATGTGACCACAAGAGTTTTGCAGGGAGTCATGCCTTGTACCCTTTTTAAAAATATTCTCAAACAGTGAAAAGATTGACTAGAGCAGCAGTTAGGGAGAATAGAGTGTGTAAATTTAATAGGGTCTCTAACTATTGAAAAGCCTCTAAATTGTTTATACTATTAAATAACTCTTAGACTATATAATGGGAAAAATGATTTCATTCATAAGGTTTATATAAAAAGAATATTCTTATCAAGTAATATGCACAAAGTATGCAAAGAGAAGTACACAATTGTATAGGAAGATATATTGGAGCCCTTGAATAAAAGTAAAATACCATGTTTTTAGGATGAAGAGGGAATGTGATAAGGTGTAATTGCTTCCTACTTTCTTTAACATGTTTAATGTAGTTTCATTTAACATCCCCACTTTGCAGGAGGAGGCAAAGTGCTGTGATTGCTACTACAACCCTTGTTTCTGTCTGATGATAATTCATTTTCTTAGTGGAGGTTAGGAAGTAGAAGGTCATGAATCAATAAAGAAATATCTTTCCTGGAAAAAGTGATATTTAAAACTTGTATGTAATTTTAAAAATGTTTTCTTAAAATATTTGAGGCCTAAAGGATTTCTGGTGATTCCTAAATAACTTTTTATTTTGAAATTATTTCAAAGAAGTCAAAAAAGAGTAAAAAGGATTTCAGATTCACCAAGTTTTCACATATTACCTACTTTGTCCACTTGATTATGCTGTTTTTCTCTACCAAATATAGTTACTATTTTTCCTTTTGTAATAAATATGTCATTTGTAGGGAAATATTTTGAGACTATGTGAGTATCCTCTTTTTCACTATACCTACCTAATAAATGGTTCTTGAGTAAATCAGTTTTCATTCAGATGTTTGAAAAATGGTGATTTTCTAATGTTATTTTTTCTATATTTATTAATCAGCACTCTACCTTTAAGGAACAGCCTCCTCTCTCATTTATGTATTTATTTATTTATTATCAGCATCCACTTATGGATTCCTGCTGTGTTCAAAGGATTAAAATCCACTCATTCCCACAACCATTCAACCAACATACAACTGGATATTCAATTATAAGTAAGGTGTGATTTCACTCCACTGGGAACTTTGAATCTTATAAGAGAGAACAGGGAGTAAATGGGCAACATATGAGCAGTAGGTACTTTGAGAGAGGAAAGTATTAAGTGGTGCTATTGGAAAGCAACCCAGACTTCCTGGATAAGAGAAAGTTTCTCAGAGGAGATGATGCCTTAGTTGAGCCCCAAACAATGAAAAAGAGTTAGCCAGGAAATGTGGGGTATACAGGCAAAGTCCAGAAACTGCAAATTAATCTGGAGGACTGGGTCATAGAATCTAGGTAGAGAGAAACTAAAGATGAGAATGGCAGGGAGGCAGAGGCCACATCATGGAAAACCACAGTTCTTAAGAACTCTGAATTTTATCCTCAGCTTCAGGGTAAGCAGAGAAGTGACCTTACTGGCTCAATCTTATTGTTATAGTGAATTTGGATTAGAGGATCCAAGATAAAAGGCATGGGGATACCCAGAGAGAATTCCCTGGAGATGTGTTAAGACAGGATGCGTTAATCCAGACAACACATGAATACTGAAGGGGTAGAATAGTAAGAAGTCAGCTGTAGAGGCAAGAGGTAGTTAGGAGACAAAATCCACAGTACTTGAACGTGATTAATTAGTTAGAGGGGAGAATTGAAAGGTATGGGCTAGAGATGGACATGCCATGCACTATTCCTCACTCAGGGATAATTAAAGCCAAGAATGAGAAAAACCACTACAGCAGAGTAGGTAAAGTAAGCAGATTTCTGAAAAACATAAACTTTTTAGGAGCAGATTAGGGAACAATTGTCTGTAAAAATACTCTGGGAGATATTCAATTTCTCATGAATTTAGAGAAAGAAAATCAGACAAAATGAAACTCAGGAATCCAGAACGGGAAAATTGTTTTAGAGAGGAGAAGTGCAGTTCTGTAGAGATACAGACAATGTAGGGAGAAGACATAAACCTGAACCTCAACAGAAGTGATCTTAAACTGGAATGGCGCATGGAATCCTGACGGCGGCCAGTGGGACTCCCTAATGCAGAATATGAGAGTAGATGAACAGAAGTAAGCAAAATGATGAACCAAATTCTGCCCAGCTGTATGAAGATAAACTTCAGTGGGCCCAATAACACACTACACAGTCCCTATTACCCACCGTTCCATCCACCAATTCCAGATTGACAGAAGGCTTTGATGATTCACTCTGTGGTAGGAGTAGGAGAATAGAGAAGCCCAAGATGATAGTATGAAGTCATGTCGAACATCCCATTAAACAGCTCTCCATGATCAGGTGCCATATACTTGTCTCTTATAAAAAAACTTATCTCAATTCCTTGCACATAGTAGATGCTGAATGAATTAATCTCTACAGATACAAATACCTGCCACATTTTATGTCAAGTCAAATCGATGCTTTCACCCCCACATTTTTAAAAATGGTCAACATTGCCTTTTCTGCAGAGCCTTTATCCACTTTCTTGTCATTTTAAAGTTACCAGTCAACTCTTTCAACATGTGCTAATCATTACCATTTTTGTACCATAGTCTTGTGCTTGTATTTTTAAATTGTATATTAGAGTTACAAAATAATTACCAAAGATCCATAATTATTTTCTGAAAGTGCCTTAATTAGAATTTGCTCTCTATAGATCAAAACTCTTCTTTGAATTATTTTCTCTGCTTAGCCAAAGAAAGCCAAAAAAATTAATCTTGGGGTACAGCATTAAATACAGGGTCACTCTTTCAAGTAGCTCAGGTCCATATGCAAATAAATAAATATAATATAATAGATGCTCTGAGAGGAGAATGTACTGACTGATCATAACAGCTTTTATTGAGTACATCTATGCCAGACACTATATTAAGTATTTTATTTTATATACATCATGTCATTTAATCTTAACTACAATACTGTGAGAAAATTATTATTACTTTATCTCAATTTTATAGATATTCCACAGATACAAATCTGAGGCTTTGGTAAGTAAAATGACTTGATAGAAAAGCTGCGATTTGAATCCATATGTTTCTGGTTCCAAAATCTACTTTCTTGATCCCAGAGTGTTGAACAAAAAAAGAAAAACTATATAAAGAATATGTATTGGGGAAGAAAGAAAGAATTCAACCATTCAATTTATGAATAGGGTTTTTACCTGTAACTTTTAGGTTCTATTTCTTAAGGCCACATGAAGTTGTTATTTTTGCTGTTTACTTAGAGACAATCTGTTGAGTGAGGCCTGATCTATAATAATGAGAGAATTTTATTGTCCAATATATATTTCTAACATTTCAGAACTAAGGAATTTTAAACAAGGCTTAACAAAAAAGGTGCTTGCATGGGCTGAGAGCTGAGTAGGTGCCAGATCCTGAGCTTTGCATACTTTTCTGACTTTGATATTATCATCTTCTTTTTCATATAAGGAATTGGGACATAGAGAGACTATGTAGCATCCATGATCATGCAGGCATTGTTAGTAATAAAGAAAGAATTCGAAGCCAAATGTGACTGTCATTAAAACTCACGCTTTCCCCCACCACATGGGGAATATCTGCTTTGGCATACAGCTTGTTTGAAACGGTAAGGATTAGTAAAATAGCTTTTTTAATGAAGTTTTCTAATACTGAGAGGACCTATAATGGGAAAAAATCAAACTTGATGTGATGTTTACTTAGCAAAAACCCTTGTGCAAGGTTGCCTAGAGGAAAAGGACTATAACCATGAGCTAGAAAAGAATCTGTCTGCTCCTATTTAATCCTTAATATAAAATTAACAGAAAAATAAGAAAAGGGCAACTACAGTATTATTGGAGCCTAGATAGTGGGCATCCTTCCCACATAGAACAACCTCAGTGATGACTGTCACCTGAAATTTCGAAAGGTGGCTAGTAGGTCATAGCCGGCTGAGGTCATATTGCCAGCAGTTAACTTGGACTAACTCTCCCACTGAAAGAAAGGAAATAGATATCCGTATAAGACATGGAGCAGTCCAATGAAAAAACTAAAAACCAGAAGGAGATGCTGAACATGGAACAACTAATTGGAGCTGTCCAAACAAACATCATGAATAAACTGAATGAAATTAAGGAAGAGATTAAGGATATTAAGAAGACACTGGGAGAACATACTGAAAATTTTGTAAACATACATTAAAAGGTAACAGATATGATGGTGATGAAAGGCACAATCCAAGAAATCAAGAATACACTGAAGCACAAAAGAGTAGATTTGAACAGGCAGAGGAAAGAATTAGTGATGTGGAAGACAGTACATCTGAAATCAAACAGATAATTGAACAGATAGATAAAAAGATAGAAAAAATCCAGCAGGTACTTAGGGATCTGAATGACAACACAAAACACAGAAACATACAATTTATAGGCATCCCAGAGTGAAAAGAGAAAGGAAAGGGAACAGAAACAGTGTTGGAGGAAATAATGGATGAAAACTTCCCAACCCTATTGAGGGAGATGGATGTACAAGTCCAGGAAGCACAGTGCAACACACACCAAATAAATCCTAACAAGTCTTCTCCAAGACATGTGCTTATCAAACTGTCCAATGTTCAGGACAAAGATAAAATACTGAAAGCAGCAAGAGAAAAGAGAACCATCACATACAAGGGAAACTCAATAAGATTAAGTGCTGATTTCTCATCTGAAACCATGGAGGCAAGAAGGCAGTGGTATGGCATAGTTAAGGGATTAAAAGAAAAAAAACTTCCAGCCAAGAGCTCTCTATCCAGCAAAGCTGGTGTTCAAAAATGATGGAGAGTTCAAAATATTCACAGATAACCAGAAATTAAGAGAGTGTGCCAATAAGAAATCTGCCCTTCAAGAAATACTAATGGAGTGCTGCAGGTTGAAAGGAAAAAACAGGAAAGACAGAGTTGGAGGAGGGTGTAAGAACAACTAAAAAGACAAAAAGAGAAATACAAACAACATATGACATACATAAACCCAAAGAAAATATGGCTGATGTAGGAAATTTGTTTAAAGTAATAACACTTAATGTTAATGGATTAAACTCACCAGTCAAGAGACACAGATTGGCAGAATGGATAAGGAAATAGGACCCATCTATATGCTATCTACAAGAAACCCACCTTAGACCCAGGGATTCAAGGAGGCTGAAAGTGAATGGCTGAAAAAACAATCCTACAAGCAAACTATAACCAAAAAAGGGTGGGAGTATCTATACTAATATTGGACAAAATAGACTTTAAATGCAAAACTATTTTAAGAGAAAAAGACAGACACTATAAATTAGTAAAAGCGGTAATCTTTCAAGAAGAAAGAACAATCATAAACATTTATGCACCTAACCAGGGTGCCTCAAAATACACGATGCAAACATTGGAAAAACTAAATGGAGAAATAAATGCCTCTACAATTATACTAGAGGACTTTAATACACCATTATCACCATTAGACCGAACATTTCAACAGAGAATCAATAAAGAAACAAAGACTTTGAATAATACATTAGAGGATCTGGACCTAATAGACATATACAGAACACTACACCCTAATACAGCAGGATATGCTTTCTCCTTGAGGGCAAATGGATCATTCTCCATGATAGACCACATGCTACGCCACAGAACAATTCTGAGTGAATTCAGAAAGTTTTAAATTATACAAAGTAATTTCTCTATCCACAATGGAATGAAGCTGGAAATCAGTAAGGGCCAGAGAACCAGAATAAGCACAAAGAAATGGAAGTTAAACAACACACTCTTAGACAAACAGTGGATCAAAGAGAAAATTACAAAAGAAATCAGTAACTACTTGAAACGAATGAAAATGACAACACAGCATACCAAAACTTATGGGATGCAGCAAAGGCTGTGTTGAGAGGGAAATTCATAGCCATAAACACATATATAAAAATAGAAGAAAGGGCTAAAATTGAAGACGTAACTGAACATCTAGACGAATTAGAGAAAGGACAACAAATTAACCTCAAAGGAAGTAGAAAGAAGGAAATAACAAAGATTAGAGCAGAACTAATTGAAATAGAAAATAAGAAAGCCCTAGAAAAAATAAACAAAACCAAAAGCTCATTCATTGACAAGATCGATAAAATCGACGAACCTTTAACTAGACTAATAAAGAAAAAAGGAGAGAAGACGCAAATACACAAAATAAGAAATGGGGAAGGGGATATTACCACAACCCCACAGAAATAAAGAGTATCATAGGACAATACTTTGAAAAATTATATGCCAACAAGAAGGATACTTTAGAGGTAATGGACAAATTCCTAGAAACACAGAAGCAGCCTACATTGATGAAAGAAGAAATTGATGGTCTCAACAGACCAATCACAAGTAAAGAGATTGAATTAGTCATCAAAAACCTCCCATCTAAGAAGAGCCCAAGGACCAGCCAGCTTCACAGCTGAATTCTAACAAACATTCCAGAAAGGACTAACACCAATCCTGCTTAAACTCTTCCAAAATATAGAAATAGAAGGAACGTTACCTAACTCATTCTATAATGCCAACATTACCCTAATACCAATTACAAACAAAGACGCCACAAGAAAGGAAAATACAAACAAATCTCTCTAATGAACTTAGATGCTAAAACCCTCAACAAAATACTTGCTAATTGTACTCAACAACACATCAAACGAATTACACACCATGACCAAGTGGGTTTCATCCCTGGTATGCAAAGATGGTTCAAATAGGAAAATCAATCTATGTAATCCACCACAAAAACAAATCAAAAGAAAAATATCACATGATCATCTCTAAGGATGTAGAAAAAGCATTTGAGAAAATATAGTACTCTTTCCTGATAAAAATAGTATGAAGAATAGAAATAGAAGGAAACTCCCTCAATATGATAAAGGCTATATATGAAAAACCCACAGCTAACATCATATACAATGGTGAAACCCTAAATGTTTTTCCTCTAAGATTGGGAACAAGACAAGTATGCCCACTATCACTGCTCCTATTTAACATTGTGTTAGAGGTACTTGCTCGAGCACTTAGGCAAGAAAAAGATATAAAAGGCATCCAAATTGGAAAGAAAGAAGTCAAAATTTCACTGTTTGCAGACGACATGATCCTATATATAGAAAGCCCTGGAAACAAAGCTTCTAGAGTTTATAAATGAGTTCAATAAAGTTGCAGGTTAGAACATAAATGCACAAAAATCAGTAGTATTTCTGTACACCAATAACGAGAAATCTGAGGAGGGAAAAAGAAAAAAGTCCCATTTACTATAGCAACAAAAAGAATCAAATAGGAATAAATTTAACTAAACATGTAAATGACCTATGCACAAAAAACTACACAACACTCTTAAAGGAAATGAAAGATGACTTAAAAAAATGGAAAAATGTTCTGTGTACATGGATCAGAAGACTAAACATCATTAAGATGTCTATCCTACCCAAACTGATGTACAGATTTAATGCATTCCCAATAAAATCAACACAGCATTTCTTACCAAATTGGAAAAACTAAGTATGAACTTTATTTGAAAGGGCAAGAGGCCTCAAATAGCCAAAGACATATAGAAAAACAAAGATGAAATTGGAGGAATCACACTACCTGACTTTAAAACATACTATAAAGCTACAGTGGTCAAAACTGCATGGTATTGGCACAAGGATAGACAAAGTGGTCAATGGAACCAAATAGAGAGATCTGATATAAATCCATGCATATACAGTTATCTGATATTGGACAAGGCCATCAAGACCACTCAATTGGGAGAGAATCGCCTTTTCAACAAATGGTGCTTGAAAAACTGGATATCCACATACAAAAGAATAAGAGAGGAACACCATCTCACACCTTATACAAAAATCAACTCAAGTTGGATCAAAGGTATAAATACAAGAGCCAAGGCCATAAAGATTTTTGAAGATAATGTAAGGAAACATCTACAGGACTTTGTAATAGGAAAGGGCTTCATGAACTTCACACCCAAAGCATAAGCAGTGAAAGAAAAAATAGATGAATGGGACCTCCTCAAAATTAAAACCTTTTGCACCTCAAAGGAGTTTGTCAAGAGAGTGAAAAGACAGCCTACCCAATGGGAGAAAATATTTGGTAACCATATATCTCTTAGGAGCCAATATCCAGCATATATAAAGAAATCCTATATCTTGAAAATAAAAAGACACACAACCCATTTAAAAAATGAGCAAGTGATTTGAACAGACACTTCCCCAAAGAAGAAATACAAATGGTTAAAAACCACATGAAAAATGCTCAACATCACTAGCTATAAGAGAAATTCAAATCAACACTACAATGAGATGTCATCTTACACCCATTAGACTGGTGGCCATTAAAAAACAGGAGACTACAAGTTTTGGAGAGGATGTGGAGGAATAGGAATGCTCATCCACTGCTGGTGGGAATGTAGAATGGTACAGCCATTGTAGAGGACAGTTTTGTGGTTCCTCAAATGACTAACTGTAGATCTGCCATATGATCCAGCAATTCCACTGCTGGGTATATACCCAGAAGAACTGAAAGCAAGGACATGAACAGATACATTCACATCAAAATCCATAGCGATTTTATTCACTATTGCCAAAAGTTGGAATCAACACAAATGCCCATCAAGAGATGAGTGGATAAACAAAATGTGGTATATACATGCAATGGAATATAACACAGCTGTAAGAAGAATACAGTACTAACACATGGGATAACATGGATGAATCTTGAGGACCTTATGTTGAGTGAAGAAAGCCGGGCACTGAAGGACAACTTTTACATGACCTCTCTGATATGAATTAAGCAAATCAGCAGACTCTGAATGCTAGAGTCTGGAAGCTAAGTTTACAGGAAATAGAAAGGGAGAAGAAGGTTTTGAGCCAATGCCCATATGGGTGAAATCTATGATAATGTGGAAGTGAGTAGCTGGGTAATGAAGGGATATGACAGGGGTGTGTGATAATATTGGATTGGGTGGTGCATGCTTGACAGGAAGGTAGGGTGGGAGGATGGATTGGACGGTCCATGGAATTGGGGATAGGGTTGGCAGAGGGAGCAGGTGAACACTGGGGATTGGAGGGTAAGCGGTTGAAACTATAATGTTGAGAAAGCTCTTTTGACAATATGGCAAGGAAGGGTCCTGGTTTAAAGTTTTGGATGAGGGGGCATTCGGGAAAGGGCGCATCTGGGACAGTCTTCTAGAGAATGTGCGGGGGATCCTTTTGATATAGTGTGTTGTATCATTGGGTGGAGACCCACATAATGAGCGAGAAGGAGCTGGACTCCCATCCTCAGGAAGCTCGCTATGTTCTCAAACAGAGGAGTCTGTGTCTCTCTAGAGCATGGGTGGTTCCTAATAGGAGAGGAAAGACCAATATGTCAAGTCCTTAGCGTTGTTGCAAGTAAGTATGTATCTTGTCCTTTAAGGAGTGAAGCCCGGTGGTCACTGTGGGCCCTGATGGGAGGGGGAGGGAGGAATAGAATAGATGGAAGAGGGGGTATTTAGGGGGCAATGGAAGTGCTCTGCATGATCTTGCAATGATGGATACAGGACATGTGACATTTCATCAAAAATTTATGAAAGTGTATGGTCTAAAACGCCAACCATAATGTAAACCATTGACCATGGTTAGTAGCTATTTTTCGAAATTTGTACATCAGTTGTAACAAATGTACCATCCACATATAAAAAGGTTATTAATACGGGAATGGAGCAAAGGGGGAGGTTGTTGGGTATATAGGAGTCCCCTATATTCTGTATGTGACTTTACTGTGACCTAAAACTTCTTTGAAGACAAAATGAAAAAAGTAAGGCACTGGGGAAGAAATGGAAGAAATTGTTACTTACATACAGGACAACAGAAATTACAATGATGAAAAACAAAACATCAAAAAATTTAAAAAATATTTTTCATTATTTTTTAATATTCCAATTTTTTAATTTTTAAATTTTACTTTAGTTTTAGTTTTTCTAAATTATTATATATTTTATTTCTTATGTTTAAACCTATCATTATTATTGCATTTTTCTATTAATTGTATTTGGTGATATTCTTGGCTTCATTTTTTTTAATAATATTTTTTTATTTTTTAAAAGATACTTAGATTACATAAATGTTACACAAATATTGTAAGGATTCCCATGTGCCCCACCTCTCACTCCTCCCACAACCTCCACATAAACACCCTTCATTAGAGTGGCACATCACCTGCAATAGATATACACATCTTGGGGCTTTGCCACTAATCATGGACCATAGTTCACTCTGTAGACCACACTCTCTGCCACACAGTTCTGCTTGTTATATGATATAAAATGGCCTATATCTGTCATTGTAATGTCACTCAGGATAATTCCTAAGTCCCAAAAAAGCCCCTGTATTACAACTGCTTTTCCCTCTCCCTTCCCCCAAAGTGTCTGGTGGCCACTGGCTCCACATTAATGTTGTAATTACTTCCATTGTATGAATCACAATATGTCTATAGTAGAATACCAGTAAGTCCACTCTAGTCCATAGCTCTTCCACCAATCCTGAAGAGTCTGGGATGATGATGTCCACTCCACCTCCAAGTGAGAAGGGGCTTATATCCCATGGATAAGATGGATGGGATTATCCTGCCTGCAAACTCTCTCATTCTCTGGGATGGCTGTTGTACATCATCATATACCCACCAGGTGTCCAGGGTGAGTCCCTTGAGCTGTAGAGTTGGAGTTGCAGGTCCACTGAGATTCCAGGCCCAGCTGGCACATGGACAGCCCAAAGACTCCGGTCTACAGAAGTACACCTACAAACTCCAGCACCACATATAGATTTGAATAGAAAGGACAGATGCACCATGTACAGGGAAGACATATTTGGGTCTGACTCTGTCACTCTCAGGAGCAAGGATTCCAAAGTAGGGCCCACTGATAAGGCATCAAACTCTGGGGCCACCTGCCCTGATATAGGACTTGGGTGTCTCCAGAGCCCTCAGGAGCCCCTCTATTTGGGGTGATATCCACATTGGAAGCCTATGAGGTCCTATTGAATTGTGCGTAAGCGTTACCTCTGAGATGACCTCCCAACTCACTTTGAAGTGTCTTAGTCGTTTGAACTCATTTGTCTTTACAATTTCCCCCTTTTATTTGAGGTCTTTTTCCAGTTGTATTACCTGTTGGCACTTGTTTGTAATCCCTCTTTGCCAGGGAGGCTCATCCCCAGGAGTCATGTCCCATGCTGGGAAGGAGGTAATGCATTCATATGCTGAGTTTGGCTTAGAGAATGTAGCACAATAAATGTGCTACATTAATGAAGGATGTTTACGTGAGAGGGTGTGGGAAGTGTGGGGAGCGGGACACAAGGGAATCTCTATCCTTTTTGTGTCACATTTATGTAATCTAAGCATCTTTTAAAAAAAAACTATTTTAAAATAAAAAAATAAATATGCAAAGTATTAAAAAAAAGCCAGAACTCTTTAAATGTTGGAGAGGATGTGGAGAAATAAGAACACTTATTTACTATTGTTAGGAATGTAGAAATATGGAGGGATGTGGGGGATTCTTTTGATCTTTACTTCTAAGAAATAGTTTAGAGGCATGCTCCCCTGCCCACGCAGGAAAGTCAGCACTCTTGGTCTGTTCAATTAATTAGTTATCTAGAACTTTCGCCTCCACCTTATCTTTGACGTAAGCCACTATATGTCTCCATTATCTTTCTGATTGGACTGCTTGTGATGTTTTAACAACCCCTCACATACACACTGCCTAGCTGCCCCTTCTAACGGACACACTGATTGTGAAAAAAACTTCTGAAAAAAAATTGTGCTGGGGATCAGCTCTAAAGAGGAGCTCCTTTTGTGTCTGGCTTGCTTTGCTCAACATAATGTCTTCCAGGTTCATCCATGTTGTCATATGCTTTACAACTTCAATTCTTATACTATATGAATGCATTACTATGAACCAAATATATTGTGTAACATATTGTTTGATTCAAAAAAAATTTTATATGTATCAATTAAATTTAATTGAGAAATGTATATATTTATTGGTCTGCGTTTACTTTTTAGTTTTTCATTGCTTATATCTTCAATTATTAAATGTAAAAAATGAAGTAAATTT
>JAQZBX010090394.1:0-12518 GCA_029593785.1 Cabassous unicinctus
ATCACTTGGAAAAGTCTTCTCTCAGAATCAACTAATAAAAGATAAATCCCACTTGCTTAGAACTCTGGAGAATGATAAAAACTAGAGACAGATTCCATGATACTGAATCAAAGAAAAAGAGGAATCATTTCCAAGAGCAGGTAGGACATTTTTTCTTCCTGAACCCACCTGTCTGGACCCCTCCTACTCACTCAGTCTTGTACAACTTTGGAGTCACAAACAGGCAACATTACCCAGGTTCCTCATGCCAAAGGACCTGATTATTGATGCATTCTCAAGAGCAAGTTACCACCTCACACATATCCAGGCAGAGGTTCCCAAGTCTGTAGGGTGCCAGGGAAGAAGAAAAAGCACTAAGGAGGGTCACCTACAAAATGATTCCTGAGGGAAAGAGAGAGAGAGAGAAAGAGTGAGGGAGAGGGAGAGAGAGAGAGAATGCAGTAGAACTGTTAAAAAGAGGTGTGCTCCTTCAATCCAGTTTCTGTTTGCTGGACCACCTAAATGCAAAAGAGAAATTTCAGGATTCATCTACCTTTCTGGATTGACCCCATCTAGATCTCCAAGGCAGGACATACAAAAGGAGAAAAAAAAGGATGCAGAAAAGTATCACAGGAAAAAAAATTAAAAGTGAACTGCTCAAAGACAGGATGGCTCCCAGAACAAAACTGTGTATGGAAAAGGAGCACAGAAGGAGGGACAGAATTTAAACAAATCATAGGATTCAAAGAGAAAATTCTTCACAAAAACAAATGGAAGAGATCAAGATTCCATGAAAATGAACAGGAACACTCCCCTGGAGGTGAAACAATTGCAAAAAGAGTGCAACCTTAAAAATTTTTATCACATATACAAAGCAAGAAACATGAAGAAGAACTGACAAAATCTAAATAGCTAAACATGAGCTATCCTAAAGACCCACAATAAATTGGACCAAGTGCCAAAGAAGAGTCTTGAAAAAAGCCAACCAACAATAAAACTCTAAAACATAGGGAGAAACTGACATTCAGAGATAATATGCCAAAATAATCAAATACCCAGTGTATTAGTCAGGGTTCTTTCAGGAAATGAATCAACAAGAGATATCTGTCAATAATATGAGATTTTATATAAGAGTCTCTCATGCAACTGTGGGGATGCACAAGTCCAGTTTCTGCAGGAAGGCTGCAAGCCAGAGGCTCTGATGAAAATCCGATGAACGGTCTTTGATGAGTTTCTGGGAGAAGTTGGCTGTCCAAAGATGAGCTGGGAAATTCTCTCTGAATGTTGAAATCACTTCCCCTTTTAAGGCATTCAAGTGACTGGATAAAAGTGTCACCCATTGCTGAAGCAATCTCCCTGATTGATGCAGATGTAATCAGCCATCCATGCAGTAAACTCACTGGTGAGCGAAGTCCATAAATGCTCTTGTATTACAATTAGCCCAGTGCTTGCTGCCCCTAGCAATTGGACACAATTACCTGGCCAAGTTGACACATTATCCTAACCATCACAATACACCCCTTGTCAACTCAGCAACCATACACATTACCCTAAACCATATTTAGTCTCTAAGTAAAACAATAACAGACAAAGATACATGTATATTTCCACCTAACAATGTTCAACTCCCCTGTGTACAACCAGAAATGCATTAATTCCTCACAGAATAGGATGCATATCCTTGGGTATAATTCACTCTTAAACTTGACATCCTTAAATATTATGATGTGAAATTAATACAACTTTTCATATAATAGGGGAAAAGGTTGGGGAAGGAAATGAAGATATTTGTTTTTGTATATATACAATCATATTCATAATGAAACAAGGAAGAAGGGTTCATGACTATTACAGTCTTTGTTTCTCTAACTGGTCACATGGTCAAAGTTCATATTTATCACTACCTTCTTCCACTTCCTATGCTATGTTCCCACTACCTTCAGCAAGCACTTCAGCCGGCCATGGTTCTTTGCCTGGTGGGGTGACCCAAACTTTCATTCCCAAATATTCTCGGCTATTGTTAGCCCTGCTTGAATTGGTTTGCTGCAATTTTCCATTGATTTTTAATCACAGGGCATGTCAGTACCAGGAGACGCCCTAGAAGATCCCCTGCATTCTAGGCAGACTCTTCTTTACCCCCATTATGTAGATGTAGTCCTATTTCCCCTTGATAGTAAGGATCAATCACCCTAGCCAGTACAGTAATTCCCTTCTTTGCTTGTTGATTCACAGGTAAGAGGAGCCCAAAGTGTCCAGGTGGCAGTCTTGACTGCCAGTTGAATGGAATCATTGTTATGTTCCCTGGTGGCAGCACTCCTCATTTTGGGACTAAAACCTGTAGACCAGCAGAGCTTAAGGTTGCACGGACAGGAAGCAAAAATGTTCCTAGTGGGTCACTAGGGTAATAGTGAGTTGTGCCACTCCCATTTCCACTCCTTGATTCTTGGACCCATGAATCCTGGTTATGGTAGAAACAGCACCATAGAGAGGATGCTGATTTAGAGCATACACAGCATCCTGGAGAACACTGACCCAGCCCTATAAGGTATTGCCATGTAGTTGGCAACATAATTGAGTCTTCAAAATGCCATTCCACTGTTCTATTGACCCAGCTGCTTCAGGGTGGTGGGGAACATGGAAAGACTAGTGAATTACATGGGCATGTGCCCATTCCCACACATCATTGGCTGTGAAATGGGTTCCTTGATTAGAAACAATGCTGTGTGGAATGCCATGGCCGTAGATAAGACTTGCGGTAAATCCACGGATGGTAGTTTTGGAAGAAGCATTGCATGTCAGAATGCAATCCCATAGCCAGAGTTATGTGTCTATTCCAGTTAAAACAAATCACTGCCCCTTCCATAGTGGAACTTGTCCAATGTAGTCAACCTGCCACCAGGTAGCAGGCTGGTCACCTCGAGGAATAGTGCCATAACAGGGGCTGAGTGTGGGTCCCTGCTGCTGGCAGATTAGGCATTCAGCAGTGTCTGTAGCCAAGTCAGCCTTGCTGAGGGGAAGTCCATGCTGCTGAGTCCATGCATAGCCTGCATCCCTATGTCCATGGCCACTTTGTTAATGAGCTCATTGGGCAATGAAGGAGTGGCTGGGGAAAGAGGTTAAGCATTAGCCGTAGAGAGGGTCATCTTATTCACTTTATTATTAAACTTTTCTTCTGCTGAAGTCACCCTCTAGTGAGCATTCATGTGGGTCACAAATATGTTCATGTTTTTTGTCCACTCAGAAATGTCTATCCACATACCCTCTTCCCCAAACCTCCTTGTCACCAATTTTCCAATCATTTCCTTCCAAGTCCCTGACCATCAAGCCAAACCATTGGCAACAGCCCATGAGTCAGTGTACAAATGCACATGTGGCCATTTCTTCTTCCAAGCAAAATGAACAACTAGGTGCACTGCTCAAAGTTCTGCCCACTGGGAGGATTTGCCCTAACCACTGTCCTTCAAGGACGTCCCAGAAAATGATTTCAGTGCCGCAGCTGTCCACTTTCAGGTGGTACCTGCATATATTGCAGAACCATTTGTAAACCAGGCACGAGTTTTCTCATCATCAGTCAACTGATTGTAAGGGACTCCCCAAGAGGCCAAAGCTGTGGGTTGGGAAAGAGAAGGTAACATGGCAGAGGTGGTGACCATGAGCATTTGGGCTATTTCCTCATGTAACTTACTTGTGCCTTCAGGACCTGTTCGAGCCCTATCTCGTATATACCACTTCCACTTCATTTTGGAGTGCTGCTGTGCACACCCAACTTTATAGTTTGGTGGGTCAGACAATACCCAGCTCATGATAGGCAACTCAGGTCTCATGGTAACTTGATGGCCCACGGTTAAATGTTCAGTCTCTACTAAGGCCCAGTAGCAAGCCAAAAGCTGCTTCTCAAAAGGGCAGTAGTTATCTGCAGAGGATGGCAAGACTTTGCTCCAAAATCTTAATGGTCTGCATTGTGATTCCCCTATAGGGGCCTGCCAAAGGCTCCAGACACATCTCTATTTGCCACTGAAACTTCTAGCACTGTTGGATCTGCTAGATCATATGGTCCAAGTGGTAGTGCAGCTTGCACAGCAGCCTGAACCTGTCCCAGTGCCTCCTCTTGTTCCATTCCCCAATCAAAACTAGCAGCTTTTCTGGTCACTCTGTAAATGGGCTGGAACAGCACACCCAAATGAGGAATATGTTGTCTCCAAAATCCGAAGAGGCCAACTAAGCACTGCGCCTCTTTATTGGTTGTAGGAGGGGCCAGGTGCAATAGCTTATCCTTTTCTTTAGAAGGGATATCTCAACAGGTCCCACACCACTGGACTCCTAGAAATTTCACTGAGATGGAAGGACCCTGTATTTATGTTGGATTTATCTCCCATCCTCTCACGCAAATGCCTTACCAATAAATCTAGAGTCTTTGCTACTTCTTGCTCAGTAAGTCCTAATGACTCCCTTGTATTACAGTTAGCCCAGTGCTTGCTGGACCTACACCTGGACACAATTATCTGGCTGAGTTGCCACATTAGCCTAACCATCACACCCAGCCATTAGCAAAAAATTAAAAGTCATTCTTAGAAACAGGAATATTTTAATTTTCTATTAATTGAACATTAATATGGTTCAATTGAGGGAACAAATTAAGCTTCAGAAGAAATAGAGAATTTGTAACAGCTAATCAAAGAAGTCCAAACAAATCTGCCAAATCAATTCAAAGCAATGAAGAAAAGAATGGATGTAGAGCTAAAGAATATTAAGAAACAATGTATGAGCATAAAGAAGAATTTTCAAGCATTAAAATGAATATAACAAATTATGGGGATAAAAAGTACAATAAAGGAGATTAAAATACACTAGGGACATACAACAGCAGCTATGAACAGACAGAAGAAAGGATCCGTGAACTAGAAGGCAGAACAATTGAAATCATACAGTCAGAATTACAGATAGAGAAAAAAATAGAAAAAAATGAGCAATCCCTGAAGGAACTGTGTGACAGCATGAAGCATACAAACATACTCTTCATGGGTGTCCCATAAGAAAAAGAAAAGGGAAAATGACAAAAAGAATATTTGAGGAAATAATGGCTGAAAATTTCCCAATTCTTATAAAAGTCACAAATATACATGTCCAACAAGTGCTATATTCTCCAGACAGAAAAAAATCCCAATAGACCTACAATGAGACACCTACGACACAGAATGTCAAATGCCAGAAATAAAGAAAGAATTCTGAAATCAGCAAAAGAAAAGCAATTTGTCACTTTCAAGTTATCTTCAATAAGACTAAGTATTGTTTTCTCATCAAAAAACATGGAGGAAAGAAGGCAGTGGTATGATATATGTAAGGCACTGAAAAAGAAATCAGCCACCAAAAACTTCTTTATCTAGCAGTTCTGTACTTCAAAACTGAGGGATAGTTTTAAATATTCACAGACAAACAGAAACTGAGAGAGTTTTACAGCAAACGATCTGCCCTACGAGGATTACTAAAAGGAGCTCTGTATGTTGAAAGGAAAAGACAGGAGAAACTGGCATGGAGTAGTGTGAAGAAATGAAGATAGTCAGTAAACATAACTAAAAGGGTAAATGTAAAACCCAATAGTACTGTATCTTCAATATGCAGTGGCATGTCTTAATTTCTAAGAGTCAGAATACAAGTGAAGAAGAAAAAATGTTTCCTGATAGTGTACACACAAAAAATATTAGAAAATGTTAATGTGTTGGGAGATGGATGTGGCTCAAGTGGTTGGGTGCCTGTCTGCCATATGGAGGGACTTCCCGGTAAAATAAAAATAGAAAGCATGCAGGCGAGCCACCGGCCTGCACCCATGCATGCATAGAGCCAGGCCCTGCCGAGCCACACAGCAAATTGATGACACAGCAAGGGAGAGACACAGGAAAGAGCCAAGATGAGACACACTGGAAACCAGGAAGTAAGGTGGTGCAGGTGGCAGAGTGCCTCTCTCCCACATTGGAGGTTCCTAGCTTCGAGTCCTGGTGAAGAGTGGACGAGAAGGATGAGAAGAGAATGTAGGAAACAGACACAGAAGATTACCCAGCTAATGGACACAGACAGCAAGTGGGGGGGGGGAGGAATAAATAAAGTAAATAAATCTTTTACAAAAGTTAATGTGGGACAAAAACAACATAAAGAGGGGGAAACAGAGGGATATGGGAGCAGAGAAAATGTATGCAATTGAAGCTAAGTTGGTATCCTTTCAAATTAGTATTTTGTAAATGTATGGTGTGTAATACAAATCTCAGGGTAACCATAAGAAAGTATTTAAAATATAGAGAGGAACAAAATGAGAATGGGATCAGTCAGATACATCACAAAAGATCAAATATATACAAAAGAAGGTTGCAATAAATGAAAAAAGAGACAAAGCAAAGATATGAGATATAAAAACCGAGGACAGAATGGCTGAAGAAAGTACCACCTTTAGAGTAATAACACTAATTATTAATAGATTAAACTCCCCAATCAAAAGTCACAGCTTGGCAGAATGGATGTAAAAGCATGATCTAGCTATGTGTTGTTTACAAGAGACACATCTTAGACCCAAAGATGAAAATCATTGAAAGTAAAAGGATGGAAAAAGGTATTACAAGCAAATCATAACCAAAAGAGTTGAAGTAGCTAAACTAATATTGGACAAAATACGCTTTAGGTCAAAAGCTGTTCTAAGCGACAAAGAAAGACACTGTACATTAATAAAAAGTAACTAATTAATTTCCAAGAAGAAATGTCAATCATAACTATGCACCTAAAACCAGTGCCCAAACATATATGAGGCAAACACTGGTAAAATTGATGAGAGAAATAGACACCTCTATGTTCATTGTTGAAGACTTCAATAAACTATCTCATCAATAGGTAGAACATCTAGACAGAAGATCGGTATGGAAACAGATAACTGAATTATATGATAAGTGAACTAAACCTAACATATGTATGTAAAAGAATGCACCCCAAAACAAAAGGATATACATTCTTCTCAAGTGTCCATGGGTCGTTCTCCAGGATAGAGCACATAATGGTCACAAACAAGTCTCAATGAATTTTAAAAGATTGCAATTATTATACATAGTATCTTCACTGACCTTAAGGGAATAAAGATGTAAATAAACAGGCAGAAAACTGGAAAATGTAAGTTAAATAACACACTCTTAAATGATCAGTGGATAAAACAAGAAATTACAAGGGAAATCAGTAAATATCTTGAGACAAATTCAATAAAAACCACAACATATCAAATCTTATGCAGCAAAGGCAATGCTGAGAGGGAAATTTATATTTAACGCATACATTTAAAACAGATGAAAAAGCTAAAATCAAAGATCTAACTGCACACCTGGAGGAACTAGAGAAAGAACAGCAAACTAAACCCGAAGCAAGCAGAAGAAAATAAATAATAAATATTAGATGATCAGGAATAAAAGAAATAGAGAATAAAAAAGCAATAAAGAACATTAACAAAACCAAACATTTATTCTTTAAAAAGAGCAATGAAATTTACAAACCCTTAGCTAGACTGACAAAGAAAAACAGAAAGAATATGCAAATAAATAAAATCAGAAATGAGAGGGGGCAATTACTACTGATCCCAAAGAAATAAAAATGATCATAAGAAGATAATATGATCAAATCTACACCAACAAATTAGACAATCTAGACAAAATGGACACATTCCTTGAAAGGCAAGAATAACCTACACTGACTCTAGAAGAAATAGAAGATCTCAGCAGACCAATAATAAGTAAAGATATTGAATCAGTCACCTAAAACTTCTCAACAAAGAAAAACCAAGGACCAGATGGCTTCATGGGTAAATTCTATCAAACATTCCAAGAAGAATTAATACCAATCCTACTCAAACCCTTCCAAAAAATTGAACAGGAGAGACCACTATGTAACTCATTCTATGAGGCCAATGTCATCCTAATACCAAAGTCAGCTGAAGATATTAAAAGAAAATTAAATTACAAGATAATTCCTCTAATGAATATAGATGCAAAAATGCTAAACAAAGTACTTGCAAGTAGAATCAAACAAAACATTAAAATAATTATTCACCATGATCAAGTGGATTTTATCCCCAGTATGCAAGGGTGGTTCAACTAAGAAAATCAATTAATGTAATACAAAACATTAACAAAATGAAGGGGGAAAAAAAGACACATGATCATTTCAACTGATGCAGAAAAGGCATTTGAAATAATATAGCATCTTTCTTGATAAGAACATTTAGAAAAATAAGAATAGAAGAAAATTTCCTCAAGATGATAAAAGAATGTATATAAAATCCATAGCTAACATCATACTCAATGGTGAAAGACTGACCACTTTTCCTCTAAGGTCTTGACAAAACAAGGATGCCCACTTTCACTACTGTTATTTGATATTGTGTTGGAAGTTTTATGCAGTACAAGATAAGCAAGAAAAAGAAAAGAAAAGGCATCTAAATTGGAAAGGAAGAAGTAACACTTTCACTATTCACAGATGGCATGATCCTATATAGAGAGGTTTGTGAAAAATCTACAACAAAACTACTAGTGCTAATGAAAGAATTCAGCAAATTGGTGGGGTATGAGATTAATGTGCAAAAATTAGTAGTTTTCTATACATCAATAATATGCAATCTGCAGAGGAAATGAAGAAAAATGTATTTAAAATAGTAACTACAAGAATAAACATCTTGGAATAAATTTAACCAAGGATGGAAATGACGTATACAGAGAAAACTACAAAACTTTGCTAAAAAAATCACAGAAGATCTAAATCAGTGGAAGATATTCCATCTTCATGGAATGGAAGAATAAATATTGTTAAGATGTCATTCAACCCAAAATGATTTACAAAATCACACATTACCAATTAAAATTTTAACAATCTACTTTTCAGAAATGGAAAAGCCAATTATCAAATTTATTTGGAATGTAAGGGCCCAGAATAGCCAAAACCACCCAGAAAAAGAAGAAGTTTGAGGACTCATACTGCCTGGCTTTAAAACTTTTTTACAAAGCTACAGTGATCGAAATAGCATGATACTGGCACAATGTTAGACATGTAGACCAATGGAATTGAATTAAGAGTTCAGAAGTAGACCCTCACATGTATGGCCAATTGATTTTTGACAAAGCTGCCAAGCCAACTCAAAATGTTAATGAATAGTTTCTTCTGCAAATGGTGCTTGGGGAACTGAATATCCATATGTAAAAGAATGAAGGAAAACCTCTCTCCCATACTACATACAAAAATAAACTCAAAATGGATCAAAGACTTAAATATAAGAACCATGACTCTTTATCTCTTAGAAGAAAATGTAGGAATGCATCTTCAAGATCTTGTGTTAAGCAATGATTTCTTAGATTTTATACCCAAAGCACATACAATAGAAGAAAACAGACAAATGGAACCCTATCAATAGTAAAAATTTTGTACATTAAAGGACTTTACTAGAAAAGTAAAAAGAAAATCTACTCAATGTGAGAAAATGTTTGACACCACATATCTTGCGAGGGTTTAATATCCAGAATATATAAAGAAACCCAACAACTCAACAATAAAATGACAAACAACCCAATTAAAGAATGAGCAAATATTTGAATAGACATTTCTCCAAAGAGGATATACAAATGGCTAAGAAGTACATGAAAAGATGTTCAGCATCACTAGATATTAGGGAAATGCAAATCAAAACCATAAGAGATACCATTTCACACCCTCTAGAATGGCTACTATTAAAAATAAAAAAAAGAAAATTACAAGTGTTGGAGAGCATGCAGAGAAATAATAACACCTGTTCATTGTTGTGGGAATGTAAAATGGTTCAGCCTCCATGGAAGATAGTTTGACAGTTTGTCAAAAACCTTAAAATGTAATTACCATAAGATCCAGCAATCCCTCTTTTAGAATTCAAAGCAGGGATTCGAGCAGGTATGTGTACACTGATGTTCATAGCAGTATTATTTACAATTGCCAAAAGAATATAGTAAACACAATGTGGCATACACATACATTTATGCCACATGTATGTGATGAATGGATAAACAATGTAGCATGCACATACAATGGAATATTATTCAGCATCAAATAAGAATGAAGTTCTGGTTCATGCAACAACATGGATAAACCTTGACTATATTAAGATCTCACTGATGCGAAATATTTAGAATAAACAAACTCATAGAGTGAGAATCTAGAATGTAGGTTACTAGGTGCTGTGTTGGGAGTAGAAAATGGGGAATTAAAGCTTAATTTGTACAGAATTTTCTATTTGTGTTGATTGTGAAATTTTGGAAATGAATAGTGGTAGTGGTAGTACAGTATTGTGAGCATGATTAACAGTAATGTGTTATATATGTGAAAGTGGCTAAGAGTTGGAAAATTGTCATTCATATATATTACTAAAATAAAAATTAAAAGACAAAACATAGGCCTGTAAGACACACTGAATCCTATTCTAAATGATGGACTACTGTTAATAGATAAAACATGGGAATGGACAACACAGTGAACCCTGTTATGGACGATGGACTGGGGTAAATAATACATTATAAAAATGTTCTTTCATGAATTATAACAAATGTATCACACAAATGCAAGGTGTTAATGACAGGGTGGTATATCAGGAAAAAAAGGCACCCTAATATATCCTATGACCTATAGTTAATACTACATTTATACAGTTCTTTAATCAATAGTAACAAAGGGAACACACCAATGCAAAGTGTTAATAATGAGGGGAAGGGATATATGAGAATGGTATATTATTTACATGATTTTTTTTGTAAAGCTACAATTTCTCTAATTAGGAAAATTAAAGTGTTATGAAATTGTTTTCCTCAAAAGTAGTAGGACTTACTCCAAGGTGAGCCTAGGATGACCCATGCATTTCTCTATTCCGCCTCTGTTTAGTCATTCATTTCTCAAAAGATGCATAAGGGAACTGTAAAAATGAAACTCTAGGCAACCTACTAAGTTTTTCTTCCAATTGTAGAATATAAAATCTGGAAGAGACATTTTAGGGTTTATATAGGTCAAACTTCTCATTTTATAGATAGGAACATCTCTGGGAAGGTATCAAAAGGATGAGGGAAATGTTCAAATTAAGAGCTAGGACCCAATTCAGATAACCTACAGCTTCATCTAAGTCACTTTTTCTCTGTGGGCTTTCGTTCATCTGTATATCTTTCCATCCAAGAGGAACAGAGCATCTCTGAGCTGTACACAGTGCACAATGGGGCTTGGGGATAGGGAGTATCAAATAGAAAACTACATGGCATAGCTCCTTCCTTCATGATGTGGCAATCTAGAAGAAATAATGGTGTATTCTGAGCAGGTAGTTTGGGGTCAGGAAGATTTCTCAGAGCTCCCAACACCATAACCCAGAGGCAACCTACAGCTAAGGCTGTTAATAGCAAGAAAATTATCTCTTTTATGCATTAGATTTTGCAAAAGATTTTCATCCATTAACACCTTTGTTCATTATATGGTTGTGAAGAGCTCACCCTCAGGGCTTTGGGTAGCAGGGAGGAATGTGGAAAAGGATGGTGAGTATGCAGCCCTGTGGTGCAGCCACAGTCTGGCACAGAATCTGCCTAGATGAGCTCCTGGTACCATGAGTAATGCTCCACAGGATGGGCCACTCACACAGGTCTTCCTAAGTGGCCCCAACCCTACCTCTTCCCTTCCTTATTTTCTTGGATAAATTCACTAGTAACCCCATGTGTTCACTCCCTAAAATAATTGGGATGGGTTAGAAATGCTCTGATGAAACAATATACCCTAAATCTTTGTGGCTTAATCCCAGTAAGAGTTTATTTCTCATATGAACTAAGACTGATGCAGATATGCCTAATTGGGCAGATCTCCTGGGCAGCTCTCTATCAAGCAGTGACTTCCAAGTACAGGTCCATTCCATCTTATGATGACTCCAGTCACCCAGGGCTTCAGGACCCTCTGCTGGTCATCTGCACCTGGCTAGACAATTAACAAAGCAAGGTAAAGGATCACTGAGAACACTCTGTGAAGCAAGCCTGAACCTGGGTCCATCACTTTCACCCTTAAGTAGTAAGGTCCCACCTGGATGAAATGGAATTAGCCAGTGTAAACTTTGGAGCACTTGGGAGCAAAAGATACAATGATTTGCTGAACACATGCATTTTCTGAACATGTGCTGACCTCTTACCTTTCCCCTTTCCCTTCAAAGATTATGTATCAGTCTACTCAAAAAACCCCTGAGTCTTTTAATAGACCTCCATGACCTAATTAAAACCAGAACCCAAAACACTGTCATGCAAAATGAAAGTTGAATTTCTATATACTACTATATTCTATGCAAATATTTACCTAGCACCTACCAGCAGCAGTGAAGAGTGCATGCTCTGGAGTTAGAGCATGTGGGTACAATCATAAACTCCAGTATTTATGGCTCTGTGTTCTCGGGCCTGTTATTGAATCTCTCTATGCCTCAGTTTACTCATCTATAAGATTTGGATAATATATATATCTGACTCAGAGAGGTATTGTGATGATTA
>JAQZBX010090396.1:0-12518 GCA_029593785.1 Cabassous unicinctus
TTTCAAAAGGGAGCTTACATAAATTGATAATTCAGAGGAGATCTTTTTCCATGATTTCAAGAATATTTATTGAATGTTGAGAAGGCTCCAGATTTTGTTTCAAGGAAACCATTCCTGAATTCTGGGCATCATTGGGCTGTTTTTGAGTGCAGAGAATTTGTGATGCAGGTATCCATATATGCATACCTGCACGTATGACATACTGTAATTTTTTAGAAAGTATTGAATACAAATCAAACTCATTCTTACAAAGAAATGGAATCCACATATAGACAAACGAAAACCCAGGATCTCAGAAAAAATAACCTCCCAGGCTCCAAATTTCCCCTCTGGCTTATGAAAGACCTAGCCAACACTGAGAAGAGAAAAAGGGACTTATCGGGTCCACAAGGTGAAAAAGTGTAACTCAAACGTTCAAAAGATATCATGGCTGAGAGGAATGGTTCATAAAAGTCACGGACCTCATTCATCAAGCAGAGTGTACGCCCCTCTATTCTGTGCAATCCTGATTATAGCCATCCACAATGAAGAAACAGAAAAGGAAGACCACTTTAGAGAAATAGGTAAATCCAAAAGTTCACATTTGCCTCTCACCACACTCTTTCTCTTAATTAATATTTTTAGTGATACATGTTAATCATACATGAACATACATAAACTTTAAGTCTAGACCAGAAAAAAACAACCTTAGAAAATAAAGGGGTAAAGAAACTTACAGTGGTCCATTCCCCAACAGAAATTTGATGTTTTATTTATTTTTAAAAATTTGTCAGAGCATTTCTGAAACATGAACAATAACTCTTATCCATGGCTCCACATGGGTTTACAATTCCTGACATCCCCATGAATTTTTTAAAAAATGTGCTTTATTGAGACATATTAAAGCAATATTTTTTTAATCCAATGGCTACATTCCCTGGTCCTTGGTATATTCGCAGTGGTGTGCATTCAACTCTTCAATCATTATCAAACCTTTTCAATAGCTCTATATTAATTATACAAATAAAGAAAAACCAGAAGAATAAAGAAGAAATTTTTCACCTCTCAAAACATTTTCACACTGCCATACATAGGTGTTTTTTGGGCTGTCCATGAACACCTTTTTTTTTCTCTCAGATGTATTGCTTTGTGATCCCATACTAAATCATCAGGATGAAGGGAATCATAAATGCTTTTTTTAAAGCTGTTGAAAAGTCTTTATTTTAAAGTTATGAATTGAAATGGATATTAGGCTGAAAGAAAATGTTAATATTAAAGGAGTATAGGTAATTTGATAATTCTGAGGTGATCGTTTTCTATGATTAATGATAGTTTACTGAACGTGTAGAAGGCTCTGGATTTTGTTTCCAGGAAACCATTCCAGATTTCTGGACGTCATTGGGCTGTTTTTGAGTGCAGAGCGTTTGTGATGCAGGTATCCAAATAAAAAATACCTCCTTTTATGACTTATTGTAATTTTTTAGAAAGCATTGGAAATAAAATCAAACTCATTATTACAAATAAACAGAATCAACATATGCACAAATGTAAACCCAGGAATTCAGAGTACAAATAGCTAACAGCCTCCAATTTTCTCATATCACTCATGAAGGACTTTGCCAACACCCAGAAGAGAAAAAGGGACTTTTACGTTCCACAAGGTGACAAAGTCTGACTCAAATGTTTACAAGATATCATGGGGCAGAGTAATGGTTCATAAAAGCCAAGGACCTAATCCATCAAGCAGTGTGTATAGCCCTCCATTATATGCACATGTGATTATGAACACCAATAATGATGAAACACAAATGGAAGACCACTTTTGAGAAATAGGTACTTCCAAATCTTCATATTTGTCTCTCACAACTCTCTTTCTCTTAATATATATTTCAAGTGATGCATACTAATCATAAATGAACATACATAATCTTGAAGTGTAGAGCAGAATTCACAGCCTTAGAAAATAAAGAGGCATAAACTTACAATGGCCCCATGTCCAGCAGAAATTTTTATTTGGATTCATTTTCAAAAATTTGCCAGAGCACCTTTGAAACAGGACTAATAACAATTATCCATGGCTCCACTTGGGTGTACAATTCCTGACATACCCCTGATTTTTAAAACAAATATGTTTTATCGAGATATATACAACCAATATCTTTTTTATCCAATGTATATATTCCCTGGTCTTTGTATATTCATAGTGGTGTATATTCAACTCTTTAGTCATTATTTAACTTTTTCAATAGCTCTATAATAATTATATTAAAAAGAAAAACCAAAAGAATAAATAGGAAATTATTCACCTCTCAATTCATTTTTTGACACTGATATACATAAGTGTTTTTCTGACTGTCCTTAAACAGGTTTATGGTTTATCTCTGTTTTATTGATATGTAATCCCATACTATATCATGGGGTCAAATGAATAATGAATGGCTTTCTTAAAGCTGTTGCAAAGGTCTTTATTTTAAAATTATTTACTGAAACGGATATTGGATTGAAAGTAAATGTAATTTTAGAGGGATTGTAGGTAAATCGATAATTCTGAGGAGATCATTTTCCATGATTTCACGATTGTTTACTAAATGTTTAGTAAGCTCCGGTTTTGTTTCAAGGAAACCATTCCTAATGTTGTGGATATCTTTGGACTGTTCTTGGGTGCAGAGAGATTGTGATGCAGTTATCCAAAGAGAAATTCCTGCTCTTATGACATATTGTAATTTTTAGAAATTATTCAAAATTAGATCAAACTCATTCTTACAAAGAAACAGAATCCACATACACACAAATAAAAAGCCTGGAGTTCAGAGTAGAAATACTTCACATACTGCAAATATCTACTATGATTTAAAGGACATTGTCAACCCCCAGAAGAGTAAAGGGGACCTTTAGGGTCCACAAGGTGAGAAAGAGTGACTCAAATGTTTATGAGATATCATGGGTGAGAGTATTTGTTCATAAAATTGAAGGACCTAATCAATCAAGGAGAATGGACTTCCCTCCATTGTATGCACTCGTGATTAAAGCTTCCAAAAATGAAGAAACAGAGAAGGAAGACCACTTTAGAGAAACAGGTAATTCCAAAGCTTCATATTTGACTCTCACCACGCTCTTTCTCTTAATATATATTTTTAGTGATCCATATCAATCATACATGAATATACATAAACCTGAAGTCTAGAGCAGAAATCACAACCTTAGAAAACATAGGGACATAAATCCTTTCTGTGGTCACATACACACATCTGCAGCAGAAACTTGAATTGTGATTCATTTTTAAAAATTGGCCAGAGCATTTCAGAAACAAGACTAATAACTATTATCCATGGCTTAACTTGGGTGTACAATTCCTGATACCCCACTATTTTTAAAACAAATCTGTTTTTTGAGGTGTATTAAACCAATATCATTTTTATCCAATATGTACATCCTTGGTTTTTAGTGTATTCACAGTGGTGTGCATTCTTTTCTTCAAACATTATTAAAGCTTTTCAAAGCTCTATAATATTTACAGTAAATAAAGAAATTCCAAAAAAAATAAATAAGAAGTTATACACCTCTCAATCCATTAGTTGACACTGACATACATACACATTTTTCTGGATGTCCTTAAACAAATTTTTTCTATATCTTTCAGTTGTATTTATCTGTGATCCCATACTACATGATATAGATAAAGGTTAACAAAGAATGGCTTTTTTAAAGCTGTTTAAACGGTCTTTATTTTAAAATTTTGGACTGAAACAGATACTAGATTGAAAAAAATGTTAAATTTAAAAGGATGTGTTTGTAAATCAATAATTCAGAGGAGATCTTTTCCCACAATTTCATGCTTGTTTACTGAATGTTTAGAAGGCTCTGGAATTTGTTTCAGGAAACCATTCCAGATTTTCTGGAAATCATAGGCTGTTCTCGAGGGCAGAGAGATTGTGATGAAGGTATCCATTTATAAATACCTGCTCCAATGACATATTGTAAATTTTTAGAAAGTATTGGAAATAAAATCAAACTTATTCTCACAAAGAAACAGAATCCACCTATGCACAAATGGAAAACCAGGGACTCAGATTACAAATAGCTCCTAGACTCTAAATTTCTTATATTGCTCATGAAGTGCTTTGCAAAACTGAGAATAGAAAAAGTGACCTGTAGGGTCCATAAGTTGACAAAGAGTGATGCTAATGTGTGCAAAATATCATGCGGGAGAGGAATGGTTCATACATGTCAAGGAACTAATCCAACAAGCAGAGTGTACGGTCCTCCATTCAATGAATGCGTGATTAGAGCCTCCAACAATGAAAAAACAAAAAAGGACACCACTTTAGAGAAATAAGTAATTCCAAAGATTCATATTTGTCTCTCACCACCCCCTTTCTCTTAGTATATGTTTTTAGAGACGCATATCAATCATACATGAACATACATAATCTTGAAGACTGGGGCACAAATCAAGACCTTAGAAAATAAAGGGGAATAACACCTTACACTGGTCCCATACACACATCACCAGCAGTAACTAGAATTGTGATTCATTTTCAAAAATTGACCAGAGCTTTTCTGAAACATGACTAATAACAATTACCCATGGCTCAACTTCGGTGTACAATTCTTGACATCCCCACAATTTTAAAAACAAATCTGTTTTATTGAGATATATTAACCAATGTATTTTTCCCAATGTAGAAATTCCCTCGTCCTAGGGATAGTCACAGTGGGGTGCATTCATCTCTTGATTCCTTATTAAACCTTTTCTATACCTCTATAATAATTATAATAAATAAAGAAAAACCTGAGGAATAAGGGAGAAATTATTCACCTCTCAATCCATTTGCTGACAATGACATGTGTAAGTGTTTTTTGGCTGTCCTAAATCAACTTTTTTTGTTTATTAGTTTTATTGTTATGTGATCCCATACTGCATCATGTGCACAAAGTCAAGAATGAATGGCTTTTTTAAAGCTGTTGGATAATCTTGATTTTAAAATTATGAACAGAAACAGATATTAGATTGAAAGAAAATGTTAATTTTAAAAGGGAGGGTAGGTAAATCTATAATTTTGAGGAAAGCTTTTCCCATGATTTCATGATTGTTTACTGAATGTTTAGATGGCTCTGGATTTGTTTCAAGGAAACCATTCACAATATTCTGGACATCATTGGGCTGTCCTCGAATACAGAGAGATTCAGATGCCTGGATCCATATATAAATACCTGCTCTTATGACATATTTTAATTTTTTAGAAAGTTTTGGCAATAAAATCACACTCATTCTTAGAAAGAAACAGAATCCAAATAGAGTCAAATGAAAACCCAGGTTCTGGGAGTACAAATAACTCCCAGCTTCCAAATTTTTCCTATGGATTATGGCATATCTCTTCATATGCCAACATCCAGAAGAGAAAAAGGAACTTTTGGGGTCACAAGTTGACAAAGAGTGACTCAAATGTTTACAAAATATCATGGGGGAGAGGAATGGTTCATAAAATTCAAGGACCAAATCAATCAAGCAGAGTGTAAAACACTCCATTCTCTGCAATCGTGATTATAGCCTCCTAAAATGAAGAAACAAAAAAGGAAGTCCACTTTAGAGAAACAGGTAACTCCAAAGCTTCATATATGTCTCTCACCACACTCTTTCTCTTAATGTATATTTTTAGTGATGCATATCAACCGTACATTAACATACATAAACTTGAATTCTAGAGCAGAACACACAACCTTAGAAATAATGGGTCACAACACCTTACAATGGTCCCATCTCCAGGAGAAAGTTGAATTGTGATTCATTTTCCAAAATTGCACAGAACATTTCTGAAACATGACTGATAACTGTTATCCATGTATCAACTTGGGTGTACAACTTCTGACATAACCAAGCATTTTAAAACAAATCTGTTTTTTTGAGACATATTAAACCAATATCTTTTTTTCCAATGTGTACATTCCCTGGTCTTTGGTATATTAACAGGGGTGTGCATTCATCTTTTCAATCATTATTAATCCTTTTCAATAGCGAAGTAATAATTATAATGAATAAAGAAGGCCATTTTCCATCAGAATATACCATGCAGTACTGGGTAGGAGAGAGTGTGGTCTGTGATGTGAACTGTGGTCTATGCTCGGTGGCAAGGCCCCAGGAAGTGTATATCCATTGCGGTTGTTGTACCACACGGATGAGGAATGGTGGTGTGGGATGAGGTGTGGGTGGTGGGGAACATGGGAATCCCTGTAATTTCTGAGTAATATTTATGTTATCTAGGCACCTTTAAAATATATATATATATAGCAAATAACATTTATGTAAACAAATGCATATATATGCATATGTATTTACATATCATTTTACAAATATTAGTAGGTATTGTGAAAAATTTGATTTTTACCCACAATAAAAAGAATTAACAAAAAATAAAGAAATACCAGATGAATAAACAAGAAATTATTCACCACTCAATCCGTTTGTTGCCATTGACATACATAGGTGTTTTTCTGGCTGCCCCTGAACAAATTTTTTTGTTTATCTATCAGTTTTATTGATACGTGATCCCATACTACATCATGTGGGCTAAGTGAACAATGAATAGCTTTTCTAAAGCTGTTGAAAAAGACTTTTTTTTTGTTTATCATTTTATTTTATTTTATTTTTTTATTGTTGCTAAAGATCAAAATTTTTCACAATCACATACCAATATTTGTAAAATGATATATAAATACTTATGCCTATATGTGCATTTGCTTACATAAATGTTATTTTATATATATATATTTTTTAAGGTGCTTAGATTACCTAATTATTACTCAGAAATTACAGGGATTCCCATATTCCCGACCTCCCACACCTCCCACAACTTCCCACACCAACATCCTTCATCAGTGTGGCACATCAACCGCAATGGATATACACTTCCTGGGGCCTTGCCACCAAGCATAGAACACATTTCACATCATAGACGACACTCTCTCCCACACAGTTCTGCGTGGTATATGATGATGCAAAATGGCCTACATCTGTCGCTGCAACACCACTCATGACAATCCCCAAGTCACGAAAAAGCCCCTGTGTTTCAATTGCCCCTCCCAACCCCTACCCGAAAATGTCCAGTGGCCACCAGCTCCACCTCACTGCTACAATTTCTTCCATTGCTTGAATCATAATATGTCTATGACAGAACACCACCAAGTCCACTCTAGTCCATAGCTCATCCCCCATTCCTGAGGATTTTGGGATGGTGATGTCTACTCCACCTCCAAGTGAGAGAGGGCTTATATCACATGGATACAGTGGATGGGATTATCCTGCCTGCAGCTGTAGGCCCTCTCCATTCCATGGGATGGCCGTTGCCCATAGTCATCTCCTCACCAGGTGATTTGGATGTGTCCATTGAGCTGTAGTGTAGGAGTTGCAGCTGCACTGAGATGGCAGGCACAGCTGGCACATAGGTAGACCAGAGGCTCCAGGCTCCGGAAGTACACCTAAAAACTCCAGAATCACATATATGTTTGAATAGAAAGGACTGATGGACCATGTGCAGGGAAGAATTGTTTGAGTCCAAATCTGTCATTCTCAGGAGCACAGATTCCAAAGAAGAGGCACTAATAAGGCATCAATCTAGGGGCTATCCCCACTTATATAGGACCTGGGTGTCTCCAGAGCCCTATAATATGGTAAAAAATTTTTAACATGAAAAACATATAATATGGTAAGCCCCTCCATGTGGGGAGCTCCATGTGGGGCGATATCCACTTTGGTTTTCTATGAGATCCTACTGAGGTTTGTGTAAGCATTACATCTGGGATGAACTCCTGACTGTCTTTGAAGTCTCTTACCCACATGAACTCATTTCTGTTTATCCTTTCCCCTTTTATTCATTGTCTTTTTCCAATCGTGTTGCCAGTTGGCACTTGGTATTAATCCCTCATTGCTAGGGATGCTCATCCCCAGTAGTCATGTCCCACGTTGGTAGGAAGGTAATGCATTCATATGCTGAGTTTGGTTTAGAAAGAGGCCACATTTGAGCAACAAGGAGGCTCTCAGATGGCAACCCTTAGGGACCCCATAACAGTAGGCTAAGTTTCAATTACAAGAGCAAATATTCATAAGGCTAGTCCTCAATAAGAGGAACCCATCAGTAGGCCATCCTTTTTTGCCAGACACGGCCTCTGCATTCAGGGGACTGTTGCTGCTCCCTTGAAGAATATGGCAGAGCTCTCCAGACTGGGAATTCAGTATTCCCTCATTTATTGAGTGATTGTCTACCCACCACGACCATGCCCCATCCCTTGATCATTTGAACAATTTTATATATCTTTCATCTATATTCAGATGAACTTACTCCCATGAATTCCCCATCCCAGACAACCCCCCTCCAATGAACTTCTGCAGCCTCCACTGTAACCCTTCTGTGATCCAAAGCTTCCTTGAACATGAAGCCCTTATAATAATGAAATATAATTAATAGGAAAAAGAAAGAATAATCATAGGTTTAAATGCAATAGATAAGTACAAGGAAGCTCAGAAGGGAAAAAAAAAAAGAACCTAAACTAAAAATAAAATATAATTAGTGGATTGGGACAATCAAAAAAATGTGAAAAAGAAAAACAAAAAAAAATCTTTTTTAAAAAAAATTATACTTTGTTCCTTTTATCACTGCATTATCAGATGTCCAGTGTACCATCACACCTTCCCCCTCTCATTCCCCAGTGTCTCCCAAATTTTCATTTAATTTTCAAAAACTTTTAGGTCACAGTAGAGTCACACACAGAATACTAAAACTCCCACATACCCAAGCTCCCTCCCCCTTCCCCTCCCTAAATTAAAACCTTTTTTTATGGATGCTAGCATTGTTATAACTGTTATACAGATAGTAAAGTATAGCAACTAAACATTGTTGATGGTTTACATTATAGTTTACAATTTAGACTATACAGTTTAATAAATTTTGATGATATTTACCGTGCCTTGTGTCCATTACTGTTAGGTAATGAAAAACATTTCCCGTGAACACTAAATACCCCATTTGGTCTTAACTCTTCATTCCACCCCATCCCCCTTGGCATATGACACTCTGCAGTCTTGAATCATGGAATGACAAGATTCATAGTTACATGCCCTGGGTATTCCAACCTGCCCTTTCTAATCTACCCACCTGTCAACCCTGCACCAACAAACCCAGTAATATCACTGCCCATCTGTCCTATCCTTCAATATGCAGCTATACTCTATCCCTTTACCATAGATTATGTCCATATGGGTGATGCCTCACAGCCTACTCTTCTCTTTCTCTCCCTTGTTAACCTACCTTTCAGACAATGGTTCTCAGAAAATGCTCTCTTTCCCCTGTTCAAATCAGTGAGGTCATATAATGTTCATCCTTCAATGTCTGGCTTGCTTCACTGAACATAAGTTCTTCAAGATTCTTTCACGTTATTCTAATGAGGTAGAACATTTTTATTTTAAAATTATGAATTGAAATGGATATTATATTGAAAGAAAATGTTAATTTTTAAAAGGAGTGTGCTTTAATTGATTTTTCTGAGGAGATCTTTTTTCGTGATTTCATGGTTGTTAACTGAATATTTGGAAGGCTCCGGATTTTGTTCAACGAAACCATTCCTTATTTTCCCATTGGGCTGTTCTCGAGATGCTGAGAGATTGTAACAAAGGTATTCATATATAAATGCCTGCTTTAATGTCATATTGTAATTGTGTTTAAAGTATTGGAAATAAAATCAAGCTCATTCTTACAAAGAAACAGAATTCACATATAGACAAATGAAAACCCAGGAACTCAGAGTACAAATAGCTTCAGGGATCAAAATTTATCCTGTGGCTCATGAATGACCTTGCCAACAGCAGAGGAGAAAAAGGGACTTATAGATACATCAAGGTGACAAAGAGTGTCTTAAATATTTACAAGATATCATGGGGGAGAGAAATGGTCAGAAATTAAATGACCTAATACATCAAGCACAGTGATTCACCCTGCATTCTATGCACGACGGGTTACAGCCTCCAAAAATGTAGAAACACAATAGGAAGTCAACTTTAGAGAAATAGGGAATTCCAAAGCTTCATATTTGTCTCTCACCTTGCTATTTCTCTTAATATACATTTTTAGTGATGCATATCAATCATACATGACCATACATAATCTTGAAGTCTAGAGGAGAAATCAAAACCTTAGAAAATTAAGGGGCATAACAACTTACAGTGGTCCCATATACATATGTCAAGCAGAATCTTTAATTGTGATTCATTTTTAAAAATTAGGCAGAGCATTTCTGAAACACGACTTATAACTATTAACCATAGACCAACTTGGGTGTACAATATCTGATATCCCCATGATTTTTAAAACAAACCTGTTTTATTGAGACATGTTAAACCAATATCTTTTTTATCCAATGTGTACATTCCCTGGTCCTTTGTATATTCCCAGTTGTGTGCATTCATCTTTCAGTCATTATTAAACATTTTCTATAGCCCTATTATAATTACTATAAATAAAGAAAAACCAGAAGAATATGGAAGAAATTATTATCCTCTGAATCCATTTTTTGTCACCGACCTACAAATTTGTTTTTTTGGCTGTCCTTAAAAAACTTTCATGTTGTTTCTATCAGTTTTATTGATATGTTATCCCATACTACGTCCTGTAGATAAAGTGAACTATGAATTGCTTTTTTTAAAGTTGTTGAACATGTCTTTATTTTAAAATTGTGGACTGAAATGATATTAGATTGAAAGAAAATGTTAATTTTAGAAGGGAGTTTACATAAATCTGTAATTCAGAGTAGATCATGATCATGATTTCATGATTCTTTACTGAATGTTTAGAAGGCTCCAGGTTTTGTTTTAAGGAAACCATTCCTGATATTCTGGACATCATTGTTCTCTTCTCGAGTGAAGAGAGATTGTGATGCAGGTATCCATATATAAATACCTGTTCTTATGTCATATTTTATTTTTAAAGAAATATTGGAAATAAAATCGAACTCATTCTTACAAAGAAACAGCATCCACATATACACAAATTAAAACTCAAGAATTCAGAGTACAAATTGCTCCCAGGCTCCAAATTTCTCCTATGGAATTTGAAGGACATTTCCAACAACCAGAAGAATAAAAGGGACTTATAGGCTCCAAAAGGTGACAAAGAGTACTCAATTGTTTACAGGATACGATGGGGGAGAGGAATGGTTCAAAAAATTCAAGGACATAATACATCAAGCTGAGTGTACCGCCCTCCGATCTATGGATACATGCTTATAGTCTCCAACAATGAATCAAAACAAAAGGATGGTCACTTTAGAAAAACATATAATTCCAAGGCTTCATATTTGTCTCTAACCACCCTCTTTCCCTTAATATATATTGTTCGTGATGCATATCAGTCATACATGGATATACATAAATTGAAGACAGGGAAGAATTCACGACCTTAGAAAATAAAGGGTAATAACAACTTACAATGGTCCCATAAAACATCTCCAGTAGAAACATGAATGTCATTCAATTTTAAAAATTGTCCAGAGCATTTGTGAAACAAGATTAATAACTGTTATCCCTGGCTCAACTTGGATTTACATTTCCTGACATCCCCACAATTTTTAAAACAAATCCGTTTTATTGAGACATATTAAACCAATAATTTTTTTTATCACATGAGTGCATTCCCTGTTTCTTGGTATATTCACAGTGGTGTGCATTCATCGCTTCAATCAGTATAAACCTTTTCCATAGCCCTGTAATATTTACAATAATTAAAGAAATACCATAAGAATAAATAAGAAATTATTCACCTCTCAATCTAGTTGTTGACACTGACATACACAATTGTTTTTCTGGCTGTTCTTGAACAACTTTTTTTGTTTATCTATTAGCTTTTTTGATATGTGATCACATTCTACATCATGTGGACAAAGTGAACAATGAATGGCTTATTTAAAGCTGTTGAAAATGCCTTTATTTTAAAATTATGGACTGAAATGAATACTAGATAGAAAGAATATGTTAATTTTAAAAGGGGGTGTAGATAAATTGATAATTCAGAGGAGAACTATTTCCATGATTTCACGATTGTTTAATGAATGTTTAGAAGGCTCCAGATTTTGTTTCAAGGAGACAATTCCTGATTTTCTGAACATGATTGGGCTGTTCTCGAGTGCAGAGATATTGTGATGCAGATATCCATATGTAAACACTTGCTCTTATGACATATTGCATTTTTTAGAAAGTATTCTAAATAAAATTAAATTCATACTTACAAAGAAACAGAATCCACATATACACAAATAAAAACCCAGGAAATCAGGGAACAAATAGCTTCCCACCTCCAAAATTCTCCTTTGGCTTATGAAGGACTGTACCAATCCCCAGAAGAGAAAAAGGGACTTGTAGGGTCCACAAGGGGGAAAGACTGACTCATATGTTTATAAGATATCATATGTGACAGGAATGGTTCATAGAAGTCAAGGACCTAATCCATCAAGCAGAGTATACCACCCTCCATTCTATGCACACCTGATTATACACT
>JAQZBX010090397.1:0-12524 GCA_029593785.1 Cabassous unicinctus
AGTAAACACTCATAGGTGGGGAATAATATGACTACAAAAGTCCAGGATGAATGGGGCCACCTGGGGAAGGCCTTGAAGGTCAAACAAGGACTGCAGTAAGGGAAGGTAAATTTAGAAATCAGACCAAAGAGGAGTTTATACTATACGGTCTCCCAGGAAAACATATTTGTATATAGGGTTGATTTAAAGGAAAAAGCGATGTCACTTACATTCCATTCAAATGCTGCAATGGCAATGCCGGAAGCTACTCCTGTCCCAGCCAACCCCACAAAGTGGCCACTGCCAATGTCACTGGCAAAGAGAGAGGCACCCATCTGGAATCCGAAAGAGCAGACTAGGATCAGAGCTGAAAGACCTAAATCAGACTTCTTGAAAATGGAAATGTTGAGATGTTTGTTTCAATCACTACTCCTTGAAGTAGGAATTAGCAAACTACAGCCCGTTGCCTAAATCTGACCCATTGCCTATTTTGGTATGGTCCATCAACTTAGAATGTTTTTCACCATTTTGAATGGTTGGAAAAAATCAAAGGAAGAATGATATTTTGTGAAATGTGGACATTATATGAAATTCAAATTTCAGTGTTCATAAATAAAGTTGTATTGGAACACAGCACACCCATCAGTTTATGTTATTGTCAAAGGCAACTTTTGTGCTGTGACAGTAAAGTTGGTTGGTTGTGACAGAAACCTATGGCCCACAAAGTCTAAAATACTTACAATCAGGCCATTTACAGAATAAGCTTGCCAACCTCTGCCTTAGTGGAACATTGGTCCATCTACCTCCTTTCTCTGAGTTAAGTCTGTCCTTGGCCAAGAACTACCAGACCTCCTTATCAGGCTCTGGCCCTTTAAACAGCCTCAAAGACCCAAAACCTAAATAAAAAGGATGTTCTTTCCATTTCCCAGCCTTTGGACCCTTTTCTCATCCATATCCCTTTCCATCACATTTCCTACTGGTCTTAAGTCTCAAAGATCAAGAGAGAACTCTTGAGTAGGCACAGAAGAGCATAGATCCTAAGAGAACAGAACTGGGGTGTGGAACCCTTGTGGGCCCATTCCTCAAGCACACTGCTCTTTGCTCCCAACTTTCCAGCCCTCTGTAAAATAGTCTTTTCTAGTCAGACATCTGGAGCCAGGGGATGGGGTCAGGCTGATTTGTAGGTATGGGACTGGTTAAACCATGAATGTTTCACAAAAACCATTGTAAGAAGGCCATGTCTGATTGGACATCCCAATAAAAATTCATTTCAAGCTTGCAGTTGGTAATCCTCTTAAATTACCTGGCCAGTTGATTTCCCAAAATCCACTCCCTTCATACTATATGAGTCAGTAGCTGTGTGAATGAAGCACTTACTGAGCACCCACTGTATAGCCAACCGTCTGGTACTGTACAGGTCCAGAGGAGAAGACCCACCCTGTGCTACAATGGTGAGGCAAGGAGGAGGCCAGATATCAAAACCCAGCAAAGAAAACACCAACTGGGCAAGAGCCAGAGGCATCACCACTAGAAACACCACAGGGGAACATGCAATGTGTTACCAGTGATATCCACAGAATATAAGGACTAAATGTGCAGGTGAGGGTTATAATGAGTGGGGAAGCTTCTCAGATGAGGGGCTTGAGCAGGGTGTTGTGGGAGGAGAGTAGAGAGGGGAGGCTAATCCAAACAAGAGGGACATCATTAGCTCGGGATTCGGAACAAAGAAGGAATGTGCACATTGAATGAAGCCAAGGCACAAGATCCTTGATGAGGAATGGGGAAAAAGAATATGAGGTAGATCTGAACTGGGGGTCTTTAAATGCCAGGTGAAACTTGCTGTCATAATTCATGACAAGCTATAATTTACCAAAACTATGGAGCAGAGCTGTGGGGTCTAGGATTTAGGAAAAGTGATGCCAGCAAGCAGGCAACCAGAGCACATCAGAAATTATGGTCATTTCCAATGTTTCCTTTATTCATACTTAAACACATGCAAGAAATTTAGTCCTAGGAAACTCAGACTCTCTCACCGGCCACCAGGCCACGTCTCGACCAGCCAGGAAGAAGCCTCCAACAGTGCCTCGGTTGGTCCTCAGCATGGCCTGAGCAGAAGGGAAGACACGAGAAGCTCAAATTATAGCAGATGCACCCAGGACACTCCAGATGCACAGGGTGGCTGACAGAAATGACTTTCTGTATTCCTAAAGAGAGACACATTTTCCTGGAAGCTTCGATATAGCATTAATACTCAAAGGACTTCAAAAATCATAGTTTCATAAAAACCCTGAGCTGCAAGGAACTTGAGAAATCATATTTCTCAACTTCTCTATTTGCTTTCATTTAATCAAATATTGTGAGGCACTGCTACAACTGAACTTAGAAGAAAAATTTTCAGCCTTAAACTCATTAACTGAAAAGAAGGAAGGAAAATAAATGGACTAAGCATCTACCTCACTAAGTTATAAAGTGAGCAAATAATGAAGGAATGTAAAATAAAGGAGAAAATAAAAATAAATCATTTATTCATTCATGATAGATGCTGGAGATGCTGAACAGAATGAGTCTGAAGTTTTCCATATTGGCTCTGTTTTCAACAATGAAACTGTTAGGAGAATAAATTAACTCATGCAGCTCAGTGTAAACATTATCTATGTCACACATGCACAAAATGACTCTGATAGAAATATAATGAAATTTGTGGAAGCTGTCACATTTTCTCAGCTTTGTCATACCACACCTCTCCCTCTCAGAAATGCCTTCACCCCCCATACCTTGTGCCCACCCTGAGAGCCCCCACTTGAGCTCCCACATACCCACAGCCCTACAGCCATGAGTGCCACAAAATAGATGACAATGACAGAGATGTCAGCAGCGTTTTGGATGCCCTCTGACAACACAGGTGGTTCTGTCCTGGCCGTGGTGCTGGGACTTAACGTGCTGGCCAAGGCTGCAGGCAGTGCTGTTCCCATGCCATGGCTGTCCTCTTCTTTATATCCGCTCTGGGTTAATGATCAGCCTTTGGCACATGGATCTCAATTATCAGAGCCTCCTCCTGCATGTGTGGATCTTTAAACCTCTCCTCTAAGTCAAGCTCTGTCATCCTGGCCCTCCAGTGGTCAGTCTTGGCCTAAGTGGAGTGTGAGGATGAGGGGGAAGAGGTCAGAAATAGGGTGAGAATCAGAGGTTAAGGCTTCACTGAGTGGAAAGACAGGGTCTTTAAAAAATTTGACCAGATCAAGTGAAGATAAGGGAGAAATGAAGGGGAATAAGGAGGAAAGAATCTCAGAGGTGAAAGGTGCTGAAAAGGGTCAGATGGGAATGGAGGATGATGGTCCTGAGCAGAACAGATATGATTCCAGAGCAAGTGGCTCTATCACTTGAAATTGAAGATAATTATGCATTTCATGGTTTCCAAATCCCTGCATTTCTCTGCAACAGTTTATCCTGGGCTATAAATGACACATCGGGACTATGGTAGCCAATGCAGGAAAAGGAAGTGGCTGGACCAGTGCAACCCATGGGGGCTGATGGCAAGGCTGAGTGTGGAGGCTGCATCAGAAGTTTTGACAAGTGAATCAACCTGAAAGCATGTGAGGGTGATACTCGAGTCTCGGGGACCGTGACCCCTGGACCATGGTCTACCAGCAGTTAGAGGTAAAGCCCCAAAACCCTTGGTTTGCACCTGTGGCCAGTCTAAGCTGTCTGGTGTTTCTCTTGACCTTGTGGTCTTTGAGACTGCCCAGGGGTCCAGGGTCATTCAAGAGGCATCTTTCTCTTCCTGAGGGAAAACCACAGCCAGAACGTGTTATCAACCACGTGTTGGGAAGCCCTGAATAGCCCATCTCGAAGAGGAAGAGCATCTGTGTCGGGGAAGACAGAGTCTTGTCACCCATTTAATCAGGGAGAGAGAACCAGACAGACTTCAAAATAAGGAGGACAGGCTCCAGTGAAGGCCCATCTAGAGTAACACTTTTAACCTCCCTGACCCCAATCATTTGCATCCATAAAGTGGGATTGGTAATGCACTCCCACCTGGATGGAGACCTTCTACCCTAATCTTTATGAATCAGTGATCAGTGATCAAGAGCCAGGCTGAGGTGGAAGTAGAAATGGTCAGTGAAGGAAACTGAACTATGTCCAGCATATAAGTTATAGAGATAATTTGAAGTGCTTTAATTCCTATAATAAAAGGTCCACACTCCTCAACTGAGTAAAAGAAACATTATAACATAATAGTGACTTGTTACTGGGTGCTATGCTTTCCAAGACTTTCATTTGTTTACGAGATAGATGCTTTTTGCTGTTAATTTTTATTTTGAGATAATTATAGTTCCCATGCAGTTGTAAGAACTAGTAGAGAGATCCCATATGCACTTGACCTGGTGTATTAGTTTCTATTGCTGCCTCAGCAAATGACCACAGACGTAGCGGCTCAAACAACAGGGATTTATTATCTCACAGTCTGTAGGTCAGAAGTCAGGTGCGGGTCCCAGCTGGCTAACATCCAGGTGTCGATGGGGCTGTTTTTCTGGAGGCTCGAGGGGAGAGTCATTTTCTTGCTCATTCAGGTTGTTAGTTGAATTCAGTTCCTTGTGGTTGGAGGACTGAGTTCCCATTCCCTTGGTGTTTGTCAGCTGAGGACCTTTCCTGTCCTCAGTGTCTGGTGCCCTTGGTCAGAATGTCACCATTTTCTGCCATGGAAGCTGCACCAAAGTGGACGGCTATTCTGATGCTGCCTGGCATCTACAGCTTCCATACAGAAGCCCGATAATTGTGATGATTGATGTGCATTGGGTTGCAGCCTGAGCAGGGTGACTATTGCTGCAGACATGGAATGGCAGCCTCAGAGCTTACACTGTGTCTTGGCCCATGGGGAAATGGGCGAAGACCTCCTCCCTCTGCTCTCCTTACTCAGCCCATTGCTCCCATCATTATCTGTGACCAACACTGGCCCAAGGAGAGATTTCTGTTTTTACCTCCAGCAGGTGAGGAGCTGCGGCCATTCCATGCATTTGGGTCTTTAAGAATGTCTACTCCTTTAGCTCTTTCCAGGGTTACATTTAACTATTGATTTCTCTGGTTTAATTGCACTGATACTTGCAAAAGAATGCTAAATAATAATGGATAGAATGGACATCTTTGCCCTTTCTGGATCTCAGGGGAAATTGCCTTCATTATGTAAGATGCTAGTTTTAGGAATACGTTATATGTGTGGGAAAGTGTGTACATACCATATTTTAAAAGTTTCCATCTATTTCTATTTTTCTAAGTGGCTTTCTTTAGGAATAGGAGTCAAATTTGGTCAGAGGTCATTTTTTTTAGAATCTGTTGAGAACAGAATATGATGTTTGTCTTTTGATCTATGAATATAAAGGGCTATTTTAAAGGATTTCCTAATCTTGGACTGACCTGACATTCCTGGAATAAATCCCACTTAGTCATGGTGTAGCAAATTTCTCAAGGTATTATTAGATTATATTTGTTAATATTTCATTTAGAAGTGCTGCATCAATTTAGTGATATTGGTTTGTCATTGTCTTCTTTTTGTACTGTCTTTGTCAAGTGAAGGTCCAGTGTTACAGTCAATTTATAAAATAATTAGAAAAAATCATATTTTTTAATGCTTTGGAACAAATTATGAAGCAAACAAACTGGAACCCTGTGATCTCCAAAGGTTTGGAGGATATTCCCTTGAAACTATCTGGGCCCTGTGCCTTTCTGTGGTATTTCCATGATAACTTTTTCTGTTTTATTTTAAGGCAATCAATGATTTAAGGTTTTTATCTTTAGTAAGTTCAATTTTAGTAATCTGTATCTTTGTGAATAAGTATACATTTCATCTAGGTTTTTTCACATAAGTTGCAAAATTCTCATAGAACTTGTAAATTTTTCAATGGTTATTATCTGCTTATATCTTATTTGGTGTATTTTGTGTTCTCCCTTTTTGTTCAATAAGTTAGCAAGAAATTTTTCTATTTTGTTCTTTAAAAGGAATTTTGCTTTGAAAATTAGATCTACTGTTTTTCTATTCTATACCTCATTACTTTTTCTTTTACTGTGTTGGAGAGATGTATCGTTTCTTCCTTGATTTAAATTTTTTTTCTGATGCCTAGAAGAACTCTAATTTTCTCTTTCTTTCCTCTTTACACTTTATTATATGGTTTCTAAAGATCTCCCCTCTCTTTATTTTAACCTTCTTCTCTCCTAAAATGTTACATTTTCAAGACGTCATCTTGGCATCTTGTACGCCCCTTCCATGTGATCAGAGTTTGGTTCTACCTGAACACTGGCTTATGGTGGGAACATAGAAGATAGCCATATGGGGTTTTTGTAAGTTTGTTTGTTTTCTCTGATATGTACTTTGAAGTCTGGACATTACCTATGTTAAAATATTTCCTGAGGGTGTCAGTTTTGAGTAGTTTCAGTTATCTTTTTCTTTATTATGTATTTCTTTTAAAAGAGATATCATAGGTTCTTCAGATCTCCTGGTGAATGTTAACTCAGCTATACAGAATTCTCCATTTCCAAATTCCAAAATGTCCAAAGTTCAGAACAAAGGGATTCTTCCTTGTCTGTTTTAAACTTATGTCTAACATTGCTCTAAAGGGTTAAAAATGAAAGACAAACATAACTTCTAGGATAAATAGTTTATATTTTTTCTGGAATTTCATATTAATACAAAATGTACATAATGAAAGCAAGTGGTGTTAAGTTTAGTGAGAAGGTGCCACTTTTTAACCAAAAGATGACCTGTATCAAAAAACTCTCAAGAGAATTTAATTTAATTTTAAAAAGTCATTGAACATAAATGAATCTATAAAACAATATTCTTATATTTATCCTTTCATTAATAATTTTAATACTTCTACTCCTATTTATTATTATATGTATATATATTTTAAAGATTTATTTATTTATTTATTTATCCCCCCCTTGCTGCTTGTGCTTGCTGTGTCCATTCACTGTGTGTCTTCTCCGTGTCTGCTTATCTTCCCCTTGCTGTGAGGTCCCGCTGCATCAGCCCATTACGCCGCGCAGGCCAGCCTGACCTCACAAGGAGGCCCCGGGAAGCAAACCCGGGGCCTCCCATATGGTAAACGGGGGCTCTATCCACTGAGCCACTCCCGCTTCCCTATTATTATATATTCTAATCATATTAACAAAAATGTAAAATTGCTGAGTTAACATTCCGAGACTTGTGCAATATCTATATAAAAGCAATTGCAAAACTCCCTGGGAAATACCAAAGAACATTTATAAAATTGGTAAGCCTTTTCTCTCTTGAATAAGAAAATCGAATATAAAGATGTAAACAGTTTCTGATAGCTTTTATTTTCTCAGTTTAGAGTAAGGATAGAGGACTTTTTTGAGACACTAAGAAAAGTTTGAAGTATCACTTTTCAGGGAGGGTAAGACATAGGAATGGATTACAGAAGTTGAGAATGATGATGGACGCCCTTGAGGAAGTTCTTCACAAATCTAAAGTGAGAGTAGTAAGCACAGTTACATGTTTCAGCTGGGTTGGTTCGGAGAGTTAACAGTATTTGATTTTCACAAAATGGGCTAAAATGAGGTGGGTAGGACAAAACCAAAGAAGGAAAGGACCAGAGTGGTTTTAGGGGACTGATTATGATGATCATAATGATGGACCAGAAAAAAACTGAGAAATAAACAAAACAAATAATGATGGACCATTATCGAAAGCAGGGAGGTAAGGAATTGAGGAAATGAGAAGACCAAGGAAAAGAGAAAATATTTCTTATATATTCACAAATGTTCTTTCTTGATAATGTCCACAGTCTGAGTTGTCTGGACACTCCCTCAGCCACAGGTACCCTTGGCCCCCAATTTCCTGCCCAGCATCTTGTCTCCCACTTCACCCATACCTACCAATCCTCATTCCCAGTGGCATTGCCCTGTCTTCAGTCCACACACAAACCTCACTTTGGGCAGGAGAAGGAGTGGTGTTCTCTCCCAACTGTGCCTCCTATTTTTCATCTGTACCCCAAAGCAAAGTAGCAATAAATGCACTGTGATAATTATGATATTGGTATATGAGACAGGGGCTTCCTCAAAGGATCAAGTAGGTCCTCATGCTCATTCCTAAATGATGGGGTTCCTCAATCCTTGACTCTTCTAAGTCAACATAGTTCCCACCAGTGACTACACTTTTCATGTGGCCGCCCCATTAAGAACAGTTCTTGATTTGCTGCCAGTGGTCATGGACAGCCTCGCCTTCCATTGCCATATACCCACCCTAGCTCGTGTACTTTCAGCAGATTCCCTGTATGCTCCACAACTTTTGAAAAAAGAGAGAAACAAACCAATTATCTAATAACCCACAAAACCAAATGACATCAAAGTTTTCCTGAACAGAATCCTTAAATTCATAACTAGCTTTCCATCTTCCTCACAGCAGAGGTCTTGTTGGTCAACTCTCCAAATATGTTATCGTCTAAACTTCTTTTCATTAATGTCTTCCTCCTCAGTGCCTGCCCCATGTTTTCCTTCACACTATATTATGATCCCTTGTGCCCTCTGAAGCCTGCAATACTTTCCCACAAAGCTCCCTGCTCCTTCCTGCAACGCCTTCTCTTTTTAAGAATTTACATGTTTCATCAACATACTGTGCCCTTCCACATCTTTGTCTATCAACACATATTCTTTCTTCATCTAGGAAGATGAATCTAGGACACTTCTTCCTACATTTCTCTCTCTCAAGAACAACAACTACACTCACCTTTCAAAAGTCAGGTTAAGTAATGCCTCTTTTTTTTTTTTTTTTAAGATTTATTTGTTTTTATTTATTTATTTCTCCCCTCCTCATTGTTTGTGCTCACTGTCTTGCTCGTCTTCTTTTTAGGAGGCACCAGGAACTGAACCTGGGACCTCCCATGTGGTAGGCGGGAGCCCAGCTGCTTGAGCCACAGCCATTTCCCTAATACCTCTTTTTTAAGAAAAAAATTATTGAAGTATATCCTTCATACATGAACATACATAAACAATACCCATATAGTAAAAGTTGTGAACTTAAAAAGCAAGCATGCATATCATCAAACAGGGCTCCCACACATCATCCCACCACCAACACCTTGCATTGTTGTGAAACATTTGTTACAAAATATGGAAGAGCATCGTGAAAATATTATTACTAACTATAGCCCATATCTTAATATTTGTTGTATTTCCACTCGATTAGTAACTCCCTGCATTAGTATTATATATTTGTTATAGTTCATGAGAGAACGTTCTCATACTTATTCTGTTAACTATAGTCCATTTTCCACCACAGGATTCACTGTGTTATACAATCCCATGCTTTCCATGTTCAATCCATTCGAAGTGTACACTCAGTGGCTCACATTTTCATCACAGAGTTGTGCTGTCGTTACCTCAGTCAATTTTAGAATGTTTTCATTACTCCAAAAGGAAAATCCCCATACCCCCTTACACCTCCCATTGTTGTCCCTTAGAACTGATATAGTATCTTCTCTGCAATTGCTAACGTACCTTCCCTGAATGTTGTAACTGGGGGATTTCTCAGGCAACACTTTACTCTTACAGCAACTTTCATTTTTGCTTTTCATTTGTTGAAAGTTCTCCTTTAATCTACAAGTGCCCCAAACATGTGGAGCATATAAACACTTAGTACATTGGAGCTGGTCACAGCGCTGGCCACGCAAAATTTCCCATCACTGTTGCATGACAGTGACACGGTCAGATAACAAAAATCTATAGGATCACGGAGAAGACTGCAGATCGAATGTGGCCAGCAGGGGCTGCTGTGGAACTGCACTGTGGGACCTGCATGGAGGGTTCCCATAGTTGGGTGTGTCCCTAAAGCCAGCCAGCCTGGGGCTGAGCCCTGTGTTCACAAGGGGGGCCTAGTGCCGAGTCCTCCCTGGGCTGGCAGAGCTTCCTGCTTGCTCACAGGCACATGTGGTGTCCCGGCAGCTGCTTCCTCCTGGGGCCACCCTGAGGAGCATGGAGTAGCCCTGACCATCAGCCTCCTCTAACCACAAGACCCTCAGCTCAGGGAAAATAGGGCAGAGAACAGTTAGTGCACAATTTGCATGACCTGCCCCCTCCTTTGATGAGGCCAATCCGGAGGGAATAAGAGCAGCCCAGGGACATTGGGGACCACAGGGGCTGTGTCCACCATGGCATGGGCTCCTCTTCTTGTCGTGCCCCTCTCTCACTGCACAGTAGGGACAGGCCATAGACACCCAGGGAATTCCCCCACCCCCACCCCCCAGTCTGCATCAGCCCCTCTCATTCAGACCTGCAGCAGCTTCACACTTGTCCCTGCCCCAGCATCCATGATTGTTTGCAGGTTCCCTCTCCCAGCCTGTGCTGACACAGCCACCCTCCCTCTCTGCATTTCTGGGAACATCTGTGAGACTCACCTGCACCCTGAGCAGTGACATCAGTGTCAGCAGCTATGTCATAGCCTGGTAGCAGCAGAAGCCAGGGAGCCCTCCCCAGTATCTCCTGTACTACTACACAGACTCAGTTAAGGACCAGGGCTCCAGGGTCCCCAGCCGCTTCTCTGGAGCCAAAGATGCCTCGGCCAATGCAGGGCTTTTGCTCATCTCTGGGCTCCAGCCTGAGGACGATGCTGACTATTACTGTCTGATCTGGCACAGCAGTGCTTCTCACAGTGACACAGGCAGACGGGGAAATGGGACAAACCCCCCAGATTCTCAGGCTTTTGCACCATGGCTCTTTTCTATGAAAATTACTTTCATGCCCACGTACTATGCCTGGAAGTGGCTTCTGGCTCATGAGGGCCCTCCTTCAATTTTCCAATTCTCAATCAGTGTTTCTGAAATCTCAGAAAACAAAAAACCAACCAAACAGGAACACAATTCATGATAACACTGAAACTCCTCCAGATGGCAGATATGTCATAAAATCAAAACCCTGTAGTACTGGCCTTTTCTCTTGGAGGAAAGCACCTCTGCCATTCCTAGTTTTCTCTTGAGTCAGAGGCCCAGGGACATCCCAGCACATGGGCAGTCCCTTGACAACATGGATGCCCTCTCCTTGGAGGTCAGAGCCCGGGCCCCGGTTCCCTCGCTATCACCTGTGCTCAGGGTTGACTGAGGCTCCCTGTGTTTCCAGGCCGAGGCACTATGGCGTGAAGAGCTGAGTGAGGGCACAGGCCTGGGGGGATGTCCAGGTTCAGAGCTGGCCTGGCTCACTCCCTGGGACCTACAGCTTCGGTTGTAATTTCAGGGAGAGGGGCTTGAACATGGAGGGAATTTGGAGACTGCATCAGCAAACCTCTTTGAGGTGCTTGGAAGGATGAAGGCACTGGAGGTTCCACTTTCCTGGGATAACCCAGAGCCTGCTCCAGGGATGTTGAGTAAGTAGGTGCCATTTGTTGGGACGTTCCTAGAGCTGATGCCACTCAGTACCCATGGGAACTCCTGTGGGTGGGTTTTCCTGAGCCCACAGGAACAGCCTTGGGTTCTCTCTTGTACCCCTTTGGAGCTTTTCAACACACCTATGTTTAGGGATAGGTCTGCGGAATATCAGGGAGCAGAAACCCCCCCAATATTGTATGAAGTATGTCCACTCCATGAAGCTCCTGAGAGGGTCCCAGGTCCCCAGGTCACCATCTCCTGCACTGGAGAAACAGAAACAGTGATGTTTATCAAGGAAACCTCTACCAGGGTCTCCCAGGCACAGCCCTGAGCTGGTGACCTAGGTCAGCAGTGATCAACCTTCAGGGGTTCAGCCCAGGTCTCTGGGTCTGAGTTTTGCCAAACACTTTCTTTTTCCACCTGTGTGCCTCAACCTGAGGACGAGACTGAGTATCACTCTCACACAGCTGGATACACCCTGGTGTCTCCAAGAGCTCCTGTCCCATGGGGAAGGGAGATAAGGACCTGCCCTCATCTCCCCTGCCTGACCCATCACTCCCCCGTCCCTGCCAGTGACCAAAAACAGTTCAGGTCTTGGCTTTCTCTGTCCCCTGTGCTACTGAACCCAGAGGACCTGATGCTCTTGATGTGGTTCATCTTTATCGGTCAAGTAAAACAATTCCTCTTCTTATTGGTCTCCCAATGCAGATTGGATCAGTTTGGGCAAAAAAACACACAAAAAAACCACCCTCATTCTGGGTAAGGATGATAAGAGGGCAGAGTCCAGCATGTGTGACCCGGGAGACCCAAGTGGCCCTCTGCCCAGGCCCCAACCTTCCCTTGTTCCTGGCCCAACCTGTGCTGACCATTCTTTAGCTCTGAAACCTTAGGCAATCAGAGTTTCCATCTACATCCTCAGATGATACCCTCTAGGCTCTCCTATCCCCCTACATAGAGAACTCTGTGATGACCAGCCTTGTAGTGCTGCATCTGCACATGTCCTGGTTTATTTCCTTAGACTTGTGTCATCTTCCTCATCACCCACCATTTAAGCACTCTTCTTGTATTTGAGAAATTGTGTACTTTATGACTATATGACTCTTTTTTTAAAGGTTTATTTTATTTATTTCTCCCCACCCCCTCATTGTTTGCACTTGCTGTGTCTGTTCATCT
>JAQZBX010090398.1:0-12521 GCA_029593785.1 Cabassous unicinctus
TTATTTATTTATCCCCCCCTTGCTGCTTGTGTTTTACTGTGTCCATTTGCTGTGTGTTTTCTCTGTGTCTGCTTATCTCCCCCTTGCTGTGAGGTCCTGCTGCATCACCCCACCGTGCCGCGCGGGCCAGCCTGCTCCCACAAGGAGGCCCCGGGAAGCGAACCCGGGGCCTCCCACATGGTAAACGGGGGCTCTATCGATCGAGCCACACCCGCTTCCCCAAAATGTTGTTTTATTTTGATCAGTGAGAGTAAAGGTTTATCAATTTTATTGTTCATTTAAAAGGACCAGCTTTTGGTTTTTTCTCTAATGTTTTTGTTTTCTATTTCATTGATTTCTTTTCTTATCTTTATTACTTCCTTCCTTCTACTTTGGTTTTAATTATTTCCTTTTTACCCTAGCTTTTAAAAGTGGTAGCTCAGATAGTTGATTTCAGACCTTCTTTTATAATATAAGCATTTAAAACTATGCATATCACTTTAAACACTGCCTTAGCGCCATTCCACAAATTTTGGTATACTGTATTTTCATTATCATTAAGTTCAAAATATTTTCTAACTTTATTGTGATTTTTCTCTCTCTCATGGATTATTTAGAAATGTGTTTTTAAAGTATTTGGTAATTTTAAGGTAAAATTTTTGTTGTTGATTTTTAATTTAACTCCACTCAGAGAATTAAATCTACATGATACCAATCCTTTTAAATGTATTAATTTGTTTTAAAGGCCAGCATATGGCCTATCTTGGCAAATTTATGATGTATATGTGTATCATGTGAAGACAATGTGTATCCTGCTGTCAATTAGGTCAAATTGTTTGATAGAATTTCAAGCCTTATATATCCTTATTGATTTTAGGTCTACTTACATTAATTTAAAAAAAAACGGAGAATTCTACATTCCTCATCTTTCTCCTTTTAGTTCTATCAGTTTTTGCTTCAGATATTTTTTAAAATTAGTTAATTAATATTTAAAGAAACTTTAGATTACATAAATGTTACATAAAAAATATAGGGGATTTCCATATAGCCCACTCCCTACCCCCCCACCCTTTCCCACATTAACAACATCCTTCGTTAGTGTTGTACATTTGCTACAATTGATGAACACATATTGAAGCATTGCTACTAACCGTGGATTAAAGTTTACATTATAGTTTACACTCTGTCCTGTGCAATTTTGTAAGTTATGACAAGTTATGGCCTGTATTGTCATTGCAATATCATGCAGGACAATTCCAATGTCCCCAAAATGCCACAATATTTTTCCCTCTCCCTCCCCTCAGAACCTTTGGTGGACACTGCCTTCACATCAATGATAAAAGTTCTTCTATTGCTAGAATAACAATAAGTTTATAGTAGAAAAATAGTAAGTCTATTTTAGTTCATTGTTCATTCCCCAATCTTGAGGATTTGGGCATGGTGATGCCCACTCTGCCTCTAATTGAGAGGGATCTTAGATCCCTGGGGCAGATGGATGTGACTATCTTGCTTGCAGTTGCAGACTCTCTCTGTTCCTTGGGATGGGCGTTGTCCATCATCATCTCCTTGTTAGGTGTCCTGAGTGAGTCTAATGAACTGGGGAGTAGGTGTTGCAACTCTGCTGAGATTCAGGGCCCAACTGGCACATGGATGGACCAAAGATTTAAGTCTCTTGTAGATATACCTATCAAGTATAGTACTAACTATAGATTCAAATAGAAGGGGCAGAAGAGCCATGTGTAGGGAAACCAGAAATGAGCCCAACTTGCTTCAGGTATTTTTAAGTTCTATTATTAGGTGTATACTTATTTAGGATTGTTATTCTTCATAAATGGACTCTTTGTCATTATGAAATATCAGTTTTTATCCCTGATAATATTTCTTGTCCTAATGTTTACTTTATCTGATATTAATAATGACATTCCAATTATTTATTAGTGCTTATATTGTATTTTTTTTAAAAAATCTTTTTGCTTTTATCCTCTTTCCTTATACTTAACATGAGTTTCTTGTAGACAGCATATCGTAAACTATTCAGATTTTTATCCAATCTGGTAATCTTTGCTCTTTGATTGGAATATTTAGCCCATTTACGTTCAATATAATTTTCACATAGTTCACTTTAAGTCTACCATCTTGCTTTTTATTTTCTAATTTCTCACCCCCCCTTTTTTTGTTCCTTGTTCCTTGTTTCCTCTATTCCTGTCTTCTTTTGGATTAATTGAGCTTTTAATATTCCATTTTATCACAAATATCGACTTATTAGTTGCAGCTCGTATTCTTTCTCAGTGTTTGCTCAAGCACTTCCTCTTTAACTTATCACAATTTACCCTCAAATAATATACCACTTCACAAATAATGTCACAACATTATGACAGTATACAGGCAAGCCCTCACTTTTCATGGTTCTGATATGCATGTTTCTCAGTTTCAGTTTAGTTGAATAAAACCAGTTTCCTGACAAGATTGTCAAAATTCCAATTACCATGGAATATAAACTGTGAATTACATAAAATACCAACTTCACTGCTAGGTCTTCTGTGCACAAATCACTATGTAATCAGAAGAAGAGCATCATGATCATTGAGCAATGTCAGTTCTTTCCAAGTCTATAGGTAATTAGTTACTATGCATCGATAATTCAGTTCAACACACAGTAGAGTGTGCAGTTGTGTTGATTCTTTGTCTCCCAGTGAAAAATCCACATAATTTAACTTTTAAAGCACTACTGCTGTTGGATAATGGTCAGGTCATCCTTCTTGATTTAGGGAATTGAATGAAAATGTAAAAATTTGCTTTTTATCACCAAATAGAGCTTTACTAAACCGCCTAATGATACAAGTATTTATTTCAACTTTTAAAGCCTATTTTCTTTGATGGACTTCCAGAAAGCTAACCATAGAAGTGTTGATGCTGCCACCATTTGAGAGGAACTTTGTGGAGGTGAATTTATCAGCATAATGAGAAAACTAATTGTAACAATAAGAATGAGGGTGTGCCAGAGGAAGTGACACCAGCATAAAACACTAACATTAGAAAGTCTTGGAGCCATTTCATGACATTGAAAGCCCAAAGAATAAAATGTTAGAAACTAATCCAGAATTGTAAAAGAGTATGACAATTCTCCAATGCATAGAAAAGATGCTTGCTCTGTATTATAAGTAATACAAGAAGGCAAGCACTGTTCAAATTATTCTTGATAACTTTTTTTTTTTTACAAAGAAGTAAATCACTTTAATTCTTAATATTTCTACTATTTAGAGTATGCTAAATACAGATTAGTTTTACTATTTTTAATTTCCCTACACATTTATAACCAACAGTAAGACTGTCTTAAATGTTTTGACAACATTTTTAAAGGTCACAGAACAATTGTATTTTTTCCCTGTGATTATTAGATCCCTTTGCGCGGTGTCAGCCTGTACAGCCATTTAAGTCCCACATGACTGCAGAGTGAGCACTTCTTGTATTTCAATCCCCTGTGCTAGTGTCGTCTGCTAGTCTGCATCTACATTTAACTCCAAAATATATGATCACTTTTTGCCTAAAACAGTCAATTGTATTTTGAAGAAATTAAAGAAATATGAGAAGAAGTCTTTCATATTTACTCATTTATTTACCATTTCTGAGGCTCTTTATTCTCTAGCATAGATTCAAGTTTCTATTTGGTATCATCTTCTTTTACCCTGAAGAAAACCCTTGAACACTTTTTGCAGTGCAGGGCTGCTGGTGATGAATTCTCTTAGATTTTGGTTGTCTGATTAAAAATCTTTATTTCACCTTCATTTTTGAATGTTATTTTCTCTGATAGTTTTTATCTTTAATACTCTAAGTGTTTTCCTCCATTGTCTTTGGCTTACACTGTTCCTTCTGAGATGTGTATTAATTATTTTTTTATCTGTGTACCCCTGTGTACAATGTGTCTTTTTTCCGCTGGGTTCTTTTAAGAACTTCTCATTATTACTGCTTTTATTAATGAGATTATAACAAGCCTTGCTTTGTTTGTGTGTTTCTCTTTCATCAAGTAAACTTTTTATTAAAGTATAGTATCCATGCATAAAGGTGCATGCTGTGGATGGAATGGTGCCCCTAAAGACAAGTGCAAGACCTAGCCCCTGGTCCTGAGGATGAGAGTGTGTTGGTAAATAGGATCTTTGAAGACGCTATTAGTAGAGACGAAGCCAAATTGGATTAGATGGACCGTAATCTGATGTGACTGGTACCCCTGTACGCTGAGGAAATTTGGACATATTCATTGAGGGGGGGAACCAGGTGACGGGGCAGAGGCTCAGTTATGCTATAAGCCAAGGGACGTCACGGACTGGCAGCCGCCGTGGAGACCCTGCCGACTCCAGGGGAAGCATGGCCTTGCCTCAGAGCTGTGGGACAGTAAATTTCCATTGTTTAAGGCAGTGTATGGTACTTTATTACAGCAACCCTGACAAACTGAGTCGGGTGTACTGCCTGACGAATTATCTGTGAACATGCCCGTGGAACCGCAGTTCAGATAAGAAAGGAACTGCCTCCTTCACTCTAGAGCTCCTCTCAAGCCCAGTCTACGACTCGTTCAAGCAAACTACTCTCATGATCTCACACCATAGGTTAGCTTTGTTGGATTTTAAACTTTATGTAATTGAAATTATTTTGGCTTCTTTTGCTCTGCACTGTGTGTGTGAGTTTTGGTACGTTGCTGCATGCAGCAGTAATTTTTCACATTTACTGCTGCTGAACAAATATGCCCACATTGACTTATCATTGTACTGTTGATGAATACTTCAGTTTCCATTTTTCCTTATTTCAAGTAATTCTGCTATTAACGTTCATGTCTGCAAATGCATGGCTTTCTGCTGGGTATATACTGAAGACTGAAATTGTTGGTCATCGGTGTGAATAGGCTCAGCTTTAGTACCATAAAACTGTATTCCAAAACAGTTGTCCCAAGTAACATTTCCACCAGCCAGATGTGAGGGTTCCATCTGCTCCACATCTCTGACAAAGCTTGGTATTTCAATTTTTAACTTTCTGCTGTTTTGGTGTATGGATAGTGTTATGTCAGTGTTTTCAGTTTGTATCTCTCTGCAGACTAATGAGATGGGATTATACTTTTGTTTTATAAAATCACATTTTTTCTTGATTTTAAATCCCTAGTTGCCCCACACTAGCCTGGTTCCATTTTAGTAACCACAGATCACTCTGGTAATATTTTTTAAAGTTTTAGCAAGATATTAAAGTCTCAGTCAAAGGTTACGGGTCTAAGGCTTCTCCCTCTAAGATTCCACAGTCTGTAAAGAGTGCAAGGTTGTCCTACTCGGGTCCTCTGATGAGGCAGGTCAGCGAGCCCCCTGCGTCCCAAGCCTCCTGTGGCTCTTCCAGGCCTGCAAATTGCCCAAGACCCTTGCTGTGCAGCCTGGACTCTGGGAATCTGACAGGGTCCAAATGTCAGATTTTCAAGTGGACTGGCCACATCTCCCTCCCACGTCCCAGCAACTGGAAGGAAAATCAGTAGTCTGGATTCATGACTGCTCTCCCTCATTTTAATAAGGCTCTCCCTTCTTTTATCTTCTGTGCAGGGAAGAGCCTCTTAACCAGTTCTTCTTGGCCAGTTTGGGACAGTCTGGCAATAGGAATACAGCTCCCTTTGAACTTGGCGGGTAAAAACTATCATCTTTTTGATCTGAGCTATAAACTGCCTGCTTGGTATCCCTGCATTTCTAGCTCAGACCCCAGACTAGGGATGGGGCAGGGGCTGGAATTGCTCTGCATTCCAGGGTCAACCTTGGCTCACCTTTGGCCCCTTAAAGCCCCCTTATCTCTCATTGTTTCCACTTCCGCTTCCATTGCCAAGTGCCCGATCTCTCTACATTCCCAATTTAAATAGTTTCTGTTCGTGCAGATATTGTGTTTTAATGCCAGCCATCCCCAAGGCTGCTAGTGAGGCTATGGATTGGCCAAACCTTGTAGTTTATTGTTCCTCAGCTTGGGTAGGGGTCAACTGGTAGTCCTCGAAGAAGCTGGAACGTGTGAGTCAGATGGTGTTTTTGGTGTCCTGGGAGCAGCCACCTGTAGCATGTATTTTACATGCAGTATTTCCAGTTATCATGATGGATTTGCAGTGCCATTTGCATCTTGTGGCCAACAGCATGAGAAGGCAAAATCCTGGGTTGAGAAGTTCAGCCGTGGCAGTGTGACCAGATGTTTCTCGGTGTGAAACTAAGAAAAACACATCCACGGAAAGTGTATATTAATGCTTTCATTTTGTTTCATTATAGGTTTGCCTGGATGATCAAAACGGATGGGACAAAGCCACAGTGGCCGATAATCCTGTTCCCTCGCTTCTTGGAGATTTGAGCCTTGTATTGAGAGAGCTGTCATGCCCACAACTCCACCGTGGGTAAAACAGGAGGAGAGGTCACACAGAGTTTACCAGCGGCACTCGTGAGTATGTCACCCATCCTCTCCAAAAGGCTCACATGGCTGTTGCAGGCGACATCATGACTTTAAAGTTCAGCAGCTGGTTAAGAGCGTTTTTTTATTAACTTGATGCTAAGCCTGATGTCTTTTCACGGTGCTGTCAGTGGTTATTGGTATTGCCTTTCAGCTTTTGATTATTTATAAGCACCGAGATATTTAGTCCCATTTATGTGGGGTCTTCCTGGTTTTTTATATCACTATAAAGGTTACAGTATAACAACCACGAGCATAAACAGGTATACAGAGTAGTTGCAATGAATTGCAAAATGCTGTTATTCATGATGTTAAGCCAAATGAGGATGAAATTAATACTCATAGAAAGACTGTCAGCCCAGAAACTTTAAGTTTTAGGAAGGTGATTAGAAATTTGGGAGCAGTGAATTTTCATGATTTGAATGGTTAATCATTTTGGTGCATCTTGGGGGGGAAATCAGTCTAATTTTTGCATGATCTACTTCTTAGCAGTATATCCAAAATTTCTTCTGAGATAACAGAACACTGACAGTTGCTAATATGCTTTATAAAATTAACTTGCTAGCATTTTATCTTATATACTGATAGAATAAATTTCAGGAATACTTAGCAGAGTGCAATATCCTCTAACTGCCAAATGCTAGATTTAATTATTTATTAAAATCAACCTAAGTGCTTAGACATACTGCTTGCAGTACAGCACATAAGTGTTATCAAAATTGAAATTAGGGATCCAATGGGATGCCAGATAAAGCCTAAGAATGGTAGTATTTTTGGTTCCTTGGAGATGACCTAGTTCACTATCTTTGTTTGGTAGGAAAGGAACAGAGGGGGAATGACTTATCTAAAGTTATACAGAAACAGGATATTATTGCAGCTATACTGCATTTCCCCACAATACGGGGCTACCTTTGTTTCCCATTCCTTTATTTTGTCTTTGTTCCTTTATATTTTGCCATGGCAACCATAACGAGATCCTGTCCTTTACCCCAAATATTTGAATTTATTACTATTATTGTCTCTTTGTAAATAAAATACTGCTTGCTATTATAAACAATTTCTCTATCATTTAGCACTTTTAGTGTGATGTTAGTAAAAGTATTAGTCAGGTTTACCAGAGCAACAGAACGAAAAGGATGTGTAATTCCATAGGGCAGGCTGCAAGAAGGATACCCAGATGAAGGTAAAGTTGAATTCTCCAGGAGAGGCTGGCTGGCTGAAATAGAGGCAGACATTCTTTCTGATTCTGAGATCCTCAGATCTGGTTTTAAGACCTCCAGCTGTTTGCATGTGGAGACTCTCCTCCCTGCTGAGGGCAAGCGCCTTCATTAATTATAGATGCAATCAGCCATAGATGCAATCAACTGACTGTAGATGCAAATCCATCAGTAAAAGACCATCACAGTAACAAGCAGACCAGTGCTTACTGGCCCCAACAATTGGGCACCATAACCTAGACCAGCTTACATGTGACATTAACCAGCACAGTGACTAACAAATGTTATGCCCCTTGGGAGCACAAGAGGAGCTCAGTCCTTCAGGACACCAGAGGGATGCTGAATGACAGCTGTTCTGTGAATGGGACAGAATACATCTGGTGGATGGGCTAATGCATATTTTAAAGTATGGAAAAATTCCATTACTCCTTATTTTTTCGTCTTTGAAAGCGATGGATTTAGGTCATATCATCCTTAATTTTTAACTTTATTTTGAAATATAGATTCACAGGAAGTTTCAAACAAATGTGCAGAGAGTGTACCTGTGAACTCTTTGCTCACATTCTCCCAATGGTTACGTCTTGCATGGCCATAGTACAATCTCAAAGCCCAGAAATCGACATAGGTACAATCCAGAGAACTCATTCAGCACGCACGAGTTAGACTGAATCATGTTCCTATTCTACCCCCAGCCCTGTGGGTGTAGACTCATTTGAGAATAGGATCTTTGAAGGTCCTCTTTAGATGAGGCCAAACTGAGTCAGGGTGGAGCCCTTATGGGCAGAGGAAACGCAGATGCAGCCAGTGGAAGCCACAGGAGGAGACCCAAGGAGGGAGACCAGCATGTGACAGACGAGTGCCAGGAAGCTGTCGCCAGAACTCTGCAGGCTTTGGAGAAAGCCTGCCCTGTTGACACCTTGATTTTGGACTTCTTGCCTCCAAAACTGTGAACCAATAAGTTCCTGTTGTTTAATCCATCCAGTCTATAATACTTGTCATAGCAGCCTTGGCAAACCAGGACTTACAGTTCTTGGCAATTTTATCACATGTGCAGATTTGTGCAACCTCCACCGTCACCATCGAGGCACAGAAATGTACCGTCACCACAAAGCTCCCCTCCTGCCATTCCTTTGTAGCCGTACCCACTCTCCTCCTCCTCTATCCCTAACTACTGGCAATCACTAATCTCTTCTTTATAATTTATTTCAAAAATTTATATAAATGGTTCATATAGCATCTTATTTTTAAATGGAAGAAACAAGTCACAGAGATATGACTTGTTATCTCTGCAAAATAATTTTTAACAATCATTTTTCAAGATAGGACTTAAAATAAATGTGCTTTGATATTTCCCATATTTTCTGATATCAGGATGGAAAATCATTGAAAAACAAGATGATTCCATTCAGGTTTTTTTTTCCCCACTTATTTCATTTATTGTTCTGTTTCCTCTCTCTCTGTTTCTCATCATACTAAAGTAACTCATGCTCTTTACCTCTTCTAAGGAAGCTTAGTAATGAGTTTAATGCAGAGCACAGACTGGTGTAAGCTTCCGTCGTTTTGGTTTGTATTATAAGCATTCTTTGTGTGGCTGTTAACTTGAATAGTCCTTGTGAAGCTGGCTCTTACGACATTTTATCAAAGTGGAAATAAATACTTAAAAATGCAAAATGAGCATTTTGCTCAGAATGTACCACTTCAGAGAAAGTGGCACCTCTTTCAAATGTCCGTGAACATTACCCATATTGCTCTTTAGTCCCTTTTATCCAAAATCTGTATTTTTTAGAAGGTCCTATAACTGGGTAATGAAATATGAAACTAAGTGATTGCCTTTCAATTACAATTAATATTAATGATGGCTATTGAGAAGCTACCTATGTAGCTGCTCTGCCATATCTTGGTCTTGCTAGCTTTGTGAGTAACATGGGATTGTGTAAGTACTAACTGAAAACTTATTGATGCCTGTAGGAAGCCGTTTGTATTAATATAATCAAGAGACCCTGCCTAATCCTGGTAAAAAACTTCTTCAAAGTAACTGAGGACAAAGTCTTTATTTTAAAGTAAATGAATTAGTGGGAGTAATTACGATTGGTCCAACAATAATCGGATTTAATGAGACTGAATAGAAACAAATTAGACTAATTGGAAGCTAAGCAAAAGTCAATTAAGTCCTTATAATTTCAACTTTGTTAAAGTTATTGAATTAAATGACCAGGATCAATTAGCAAAGGGAAATAAAGCCTGTGAAGTATATTTTTGGGAAATAGATACTTTTTAAAGGGAAAGGTATTATTTCACTTGATGATTAGAGTTCATTGAAAATCAGTGTAATGAATTTTGCAGGCTTAGCAGTTTAATAATTTCAAATGAAGTAATTATGCAAACTTATAGTTTTACCTACAAAGTGCTGTAGGAGTTGTTTTAGGAATCAAGAAATAGGATTTTACTTGATAGAGTGGAAGAGTGTCTTCATGGACCTAAGTAAATAGAGGGGTAGAGACGCAGCCGCTTTGGCGTCACGTCCACGTCAGGGCTGGGTGAGCTGTGAGGCCTGCAGACGACCTGCTCTAGACACCGCGCCACTGGCCCCACCGCCTTGCTGCTCGCGCGCTCTCTCTGTGGAGCAGCCCTTGCCCCACAGCACGGCTGGCAGCCCTAGCTGCATACTCCTGAGGGCACCAAGTCGGTTTTTATCCAGTGATGTTCTGTGCGACTGGCCACCTAAGAATGCATTGCTGATCAACTGGTGGCCAAAACAGCCTCCCCAAAATACAGCTAGGCTCACTCGGAAGGTGGTGATGATTTCTGCTTCTGGAACGTTAAAGGAAATGTACGTCATGACTCACTCAATGACGTGTAATCACCTTCCAAAGGAAATACAAGCAGGTATGGAATAAGACCATAGTTTTGAGTCAATGCTGAACTGCAATTCTCCAATGGTGATGAACTCACTGATTCTGCAATGACGGCCACAGAAGAAACAAAGGAGCAAGTGTGGCTCAGGAAATAAACTTGTATGCGATGCATAATGCAGCACAGCTTTATAGACACTATCCTGTAAATACATTATATCTGAAATAAAACCAGTGCCAAACATACTGCAGGTGTGGTAAATTCTCTGCTGAACCAGGTAAGCTAGTTTTCTCCAGCTGGTTTAATGAGGTGAAAGGTGATGGAGTTATGACATTTTCCGTGCTGTGTGTACCTCCGTAATCATGCAGTGGGATTTTATGGAAGCTGTGAATTGAGAAGTGAAGGCAGGTTTGAAGGGTAGAGCGTATGCATTTGGAAATAGGAAACATCTCCCACTTTCGTCCTTGCCATACCATGGCACAACCTAGTCCCGTTCTCACAAGCACAGTGCCACTGCCGACAGCACGCCTGGGTCCCTCGGGCCCAGGAGAGAGGAGGGGGCTCCCAGGACTCACAGCAGGTTGCTCCTGTAGTGGGGTGCATGTGACTCTGCACGCGTGAGCTGTCACGTTGAGGCTGTGGATGTTTAAAGATCTGAATGTCTGTTGCTGTCCTCCAGGCTTCTTAGTGCTGCAGGCGTGTGTTAGGGGTGTCAGAAGCAGTGTGCAAACATCAGGGTAGGTGAGGCTTAGGCAGAAGAAAAGTGAGAGGAAAGGAGGCACCCAGAGGGTCAGCGCCCTAGGGGCCAATCTGGCCGTGAGTGCAACTGATCAGGTTTTCTTGGGCTTCATTCCCCAGATCTCACTAGGCTTCTGTGATTTCCACACCTTCCAGTCCTGTTCTTCGCTTTGAATCTAAAAGGAAGAGAGGAAAGCAGTAACTAGATCAGAGAAATACGGAGGGACAAAGGACAGCAAGCTGGAAAGGGTGATGGTGGAGGCTGGATCCCTGGATTGGGTCTGAGTCTCAGCTGATTGCCGTGGCTCCAGAACCCACTCTGCTTTTATTAACGGTGTAGTTTGAGGGCATGCTGTGTACATACTACGAGTTGGTAAACCTTTGAGGATATGTGGAACTGGAGAAAGGACTAAAGGTCCGGTTATTTTAATGCCCTAGCTCCTTTACAGGTAGGGAGCTATGCCGCAGTGCTTGCTCTCCGCTGAGTTTAAGAATTGTCTGCTGGTCAGCCCAACACATGCCGCGTGCACTTTAAGTCGAAAGGTAAAGGCTTTTGTTTTCAAAGAAGTTTTAGGTCACAGTAAGGTCACATACAGAATATAGGGGACTCCCATATACCCAACATTCTCCCCTTTTCCACCTTCCCATATTAATACCTTTTTATATGTGGATGGTACCTTTGTTACAACTGATATATAAATAGTGACACATAGCTACTCAACAAGGTCAATGGTTTACATTATGGTTTACATTTTAGACCGTACACTTTGATATATTTTGATATTTAACAAGGCCTGTGTCCATCATTGCAAGATCATGTAGAAAACTTCCATTGCCCACTAAATACCCCCTGTTTGATCTATCCTGTGAAAAATAGTAAGACACTGGGGAATAAATGGAAGAAAATGCCACTGTACAGACAGGACACCAGATATTAATTACAGCGACGAAAGGCAAAATGTCAAATTTTAAAAAAATATTTTTTAATATCCCAATCTTAATTTAATTTAATTTTTAGTTTTTAAAAATTTTTATGTATTTTATTTCTTATATTTAAACTTATTATTATTTCATTTTCCTATTAATTGTATTTGGCTATTTTAATGGCCTCATTTTTGAAGAACCTTTGGATCACAGAAGGGTTACAACTGGGGCAGGGGAGGATCATTGGTGTGGGGTGTCAGTGATGGGGGATGTGTGGGAGGAAGTTCACATGGACATACATATAAGGTATATAAAAATGTTCAAATATTCACAGGGCCTTGTCACAGTGGGTGGAGACTCACACAA
>JAQZBX010090399.1:0-12524 GCA_029593785.1 Cabassous unicinctus
TTGGAGCATTGCCACTAAGTGTGGATTACAGTTTACATTGTAGTTTATACTCTCTCCCATGCAATTTTGTAAGTTATGACAAGATATATAATGTCCTGTATCTGTCATTGCAATGTCATCCAGAACAATACCCAAGCCCTGAAAATGCCCCCATATTACACCTGTTTTTCCCTCTCCCTCCCCCCAGAACTTCCAGTGGCCACTGCCTCCACATCAGTGATAAAAGTTCTTCCATTGCTAGAATCACAATAAGTCTATAGTAGAATACCTGTAAGTCTACTTTAGTCCATTGTTCATTCCCCAATCCTGAGGATTCTGGGATGGTGATGCCCACTCTGCCTCTAATTGAGAGGGGGCTTATAACCCATGGGGCAGATGGATGAAACTATCTTGCTTGCAATTGCAGACTCTCTCTGTTCCTTGGGACGGTCATTGTCCATCATCATCTCCTTGTTAGTTGTCCTGGGTGAGTCTGATGAACTGGAGAGTAGGTGTTCCAAATCTGTTGAGATTCAGGGCCCAGCTAGCACATGGACAGCCCAAAGATTTAAGTCTCTTGGACATATACCTATCAACTCGGGTACTAACTATAGGTTCAAATAGAAGGGGAAGAGGAGCCATGTGTAGGGAAACCACAACTGAGTCCGACTCTTGTGACACTGGGAAGCATAAATTCCCAAGTAGTGTCCACTGGTAGGGCTCCAAACTCCTGAACTAACTGCCCTGCCTATTGTGTCTGGATGTCTCCAGAGCCCTCAGGAGTCCTGCTATTTGAGGTAATATTTACTTTGGCAGTGTATTAGTCAGTCAATGGGGTGCTGATGCAAAATACCAGAAATCTGTTGGCTTTTATAAAGGGTATTTACTTGGGGTAGAAGCTTACAGTTACCAGGCCTTAAAACATAAGTTACTTTCCTCACCAAAGTCTACTTCCATGAGTTGGAGCAAGATGGCTGCTGATGTCTGTGAGGGTTCAGGTTTCCTGGGTTCCTCTCTTCCAGGGGCTTGTTTCTCTCTGGGCTCAGCTGTCCTGCAATTTCCACAAGGCCAGCTGTAGACTTTCAGGCGACCGGCTCTGTCTCTCTCCCTGGGGCTAGATTCTCTCTGGGCTCAGCTGCTCTGCTCTTCTGTGTGTTTACTTCCTGGGCTCCAAGTCAAAACGCAGCATCAAAACTCCAACTCCCTTCTCTGCTGTGTGGTTTTTCTGTGAGTCCCTATGCACCAACTCGGTGGGAACTCAATGTCCTACTGACGTGGCCCAATCAAAGCCTTAATCATTATTTAATCAAGTAAACCTCTGAATCCAATATATTCTAATATGCCCAGAGGAAAAGACCAGTTCACAAACATAATCCAATATTTATTTTTGGAATTCATAAATAATGCCAAACTGCTACAGGCAGTGAATGAGATCCTGCTGAAATGTGCATAAACTTAACCTCTGGAATGAACACCCGACTCACTTTGAAGTCTCTTAGCCATATAAATTCATTTGTCTTTACCTTTCCCCCCTTTTATTCGAGGTCGTTTTCCAGTTGCATTGCTATTTGGTGCTTGGTAAAAATCCCTTGGTGCCAGGGAGGCTCATCCCTGGGAGTCATGTCCCATGTTGGAGGGAAGGTAATGCATTTATATGCTGAGGCCACATTTGAGCAACAAGGAGGCTCTAAGGAGGCAACTCTTAGGAATGCTATAATACTAGGCTAAGTTTCAATTTCAAAAGTAAAGGTTCATAAGCACAGTCATCAACATCAAGGGCCCATCAATGGACCATCCTACTTTACTAGTCACTCCCCCTGTACTCGAGGGATTCTTGCTGTTCCATTAGAGGATGTGGCAGAGCGCCCCATGATGGGAATTTGATATTCTTTCAGTTATTGTGTGAATCTCCACCCACCGTGATAATGCCCCATGAACACTTGAACACATTTATATGCCTTATAGGTATGCCCCAGGTGAACCTCCTCCCATGAATCCCCCACCACTGACACCCTGCACCAATGATCCTCCACTGCTACAGTTGTAACCCTTCTGTGATCCAAAACTTCTTCAAAAATGAAGCCAACAAAATAACCAAATACAATTAATAAGAAAATGAAATAATAACGATAGTTTTAAAAATAACAAATACAATATAAATTTTTTTAAAAATTTGGAATAATAAAAAATTAAAATTATAAAATTAAATAAAATTTTTGACATTATGTCTTTCATCACTGTAAGATCTGTTGTCTTGTATGTACAGTGACATTTTCTTCTGTTTATTCCTCCAGTATCTTATTTTTTTCATTTTGTCTTCAAAGAAGCTTTAGGTTACAAAAAAGTGATGTACAGAATATAGCAGATTCCCATATACTCTACATCTTCCCCCTTTTCCCCTTTCCCCTGTTAATAACATTTTACATGTGGATGGTACATTTGTTACAATTGATGTACAAATATCGAAACATTGCTACTAACCATGGTCAATGATTTACATTATGGTTTACATTTTTGACCATACACTTTTATAAAATTTGATGAATTTTAACATGGCCTGTATCCATCATTGTAAGATCATGTAGAACACTTCCATTGCCCCCCAAATGTGCTATGTTCCATCTATTCTATTCCTCCCTCCTTCTCCCCTCAGGAGCCAATGCCCATATGGGCAAAATCTGTGATAAGATAGAAGGGTGTAGTTGTGCAGTGGATGGGCATGACAGTGGTGCAGTGATGCTATGGGGCTGGGAGGTGCTGGTTTGTGAGGGGGGTAGGGTGGGAAAAGTGGGTTGGACTATCCATGGAACTGGCATGAGGTTTGGGGGAGGGAGCAGGTGAATTCTGGGGATTTGTGGGTATGTGGTTGAAATGTCAATGTTGGGAATTTTCTTTTGGCAAATATGGCAGGGGAGGGTCACTGGTTTAGGGTATTGGATGTGGGGGGCATGCAGGACAGGGCACACTTGGGGCAGGCTTCTAAAGAGTTTGCGAGTGATCATCTTGTCATAGTGTCATATCAGTGGGTGGAGACCCACATAATGAGCAGGAAGTTGTTGAACTCCCATCCTGGGGAGTCCTGCTAGGTTCTCAAATAGAGGGACGGGAGTCTCTTGAGAACATGGGTGGTGCCCATAGGGGAGGACAGGCCAGTGTGTCAAGCCCTCAATGTTGTTCAAGTAACTGAATCTTGTTCTTCAAGGAGTGAAGCTTGGTGGTTGCCATGGGTCCCAATATTCTTTCGATTTATTTTCTGCCAGATACTCTCTTTCTCTTCCTCTATATCTTCTCCCTCTAACACTCTAATTGAATGTATGTCATACCACTTGATGTTATTACACAGATCATTTGGGGCTTTGTTCATTTTTTTGATGCTAAAATATATTCCCTCAATGCATTTCAGTTTGGAGACTTTTCTATTGATCTGTGTTCAAGTTCACAGACCCTCTATTCTGCCTTGTATAGTCTGCTTTTTCTAATAAATTAATTTTTAAAAATAAGATATTGCATTTTTCAATTCTGGGATTTCCACTGGGTTCTTTATCAGAGTTTCCATATCTCCCCCGAAATTCCTCATCCCCTTTTCCACTATATTTCTTTTTCCTACAAACTGTTAACAAGTCTGCAAATTTTTATATCTTAATCATGTGTCGATATGTTTCTAAGGACACTTCTTTCTTAACCATGGGAAATATTCTCCTGTTTCTTCAAGTATCTGGTAGTTTTATTATTGTATGTTACACATTGTATAATATTTTAGAGAATATTATATGTAAAACACTAACCTGGATCTGACACAATAAATATGAGCTAGCATTATTATTTTAGAATGTATTTGTGTATACTACACTATTTTATTCAAAGGGTATTTTATGTGAGATACTGTATTTTTCAGTTATAGAATTTCCATTTGTTAATTCTCCTCCTCTGAAGGGTGTTGTATGTCATTCCAATAGGAAAATATATTACTGGCAGTTCATTTTGATCTTTAGAATCTTAGGTTTAGGCTTTGTTAAGATGGGTTTTCTTTAGTATTGGTTTTCATTTTACAGTGCAGCCTTTGGTTCTGGCACTTGGCACTAACTCCTTTTTTAATTAGAGAAGTTGTAGGTTTACAGAAAAAATCATGCAGAAAATAAAGAGTACCCATATACCTCCTCCTTATTATTACCACCTTGCATTAATGGGATATATTTGTTACAACTGATGAAAGAATATAATTATAATTGTACTGTTAACTATTGTCCATGGTGTACATTAGGGTTTCTTGTTTTATTTTGTTAATATTTATTCTAGTAACATATATACAACCTAAAATTTCCCCAATTAAACATATTCAAATATATAATTCATTGTTGTTAATTATACTCACAATATTGTGCCTATCATCACCATCTATTACCAAAACATTTCCTGCACCCCAGATGGAAACTCTGTACAATTTAAGCATTAACTCCCCATTCCCTACCTTAACTTTGACCCCTGGTAACCTATATTCTAGTTTCTGACTCTATGAATTTGCTTATTCTAATTATTTCATAACAGTGAGATCATATAATATTTGTCCTTTCGTGTATAGCTTATTTCACGCAATATGAGGTCTTCAGGGTTCATCCATATTGTCACATGAATCAGGACTTCAGTCCTTTTACATATGAAAATATTCTATTGTATGTATATAACACATTTTATTTATCCATTCGTCAATTGATGGACACACCTGAGTTGCTTCCATCTATTGACAATTGGGAATAATGCAGCTATGAACACCAGTGTGCAAATATCCGTTCGAGCCCCTACTTTCAGTTCTTTTGGTTATATGCTTAGAAGTGGGATTGTTGGGTCATTTGGCAATTCTATACTTAACTTTCTGAAGAACGGCCAAACTGTCTTCCACAGCAGCTGCACCCTTTTACATTCTCATCAACAATGTGCAAGGGTTTCTTTCTCCACATCCTCTCCAACACTTGTAATTTTCCATTAAAAAAAAAAAAGTAGCCATTCTATTTAGGGTGAAATGGTAATTAATTGTGGTTTTGATTTGCAGTTCCCTAAAGGCTAATGATGTTAAACATATTTTCATGTGCTTTTTGGCCATTTGTATATCTTCTTTGGAGAAATGTCTGCTCAAGTCTCTTGCCTATTTTTTAATTGGGTTGTCTGTCTTTTTATTGTTGAGTTGTAGGATTTAAAAATATATTCTGGGTATTGGACCATTATTGGATATGTAATTTTCAAATATTTTCTCCCATTCTGTAGGTTGTCTTTTTACTTTCATGATAAAATCTTTTGATGAACAAAAGTTTTTAATTTTAATGAGGTCCCATTTTTCTTTCTTCCTTTTTTTTGTTTTTTTTTGTTGTTGTTGCTTGTGCTTTTGGTATTTTGGTATAAATTCTAAGACACCATTGCCTAACACAAGGTCATGAAGGTGTTTCTCTATATTTTCGTCTGGGAGTTTTATAGTTCTGGTTCTTATGTTTAGGTCTTTGATCCATTTTGAATTGATTTTTATATATGTATATGAGGGGGTCTACATTCTTTTACATATGGACATCCAGTTTTCCCAGCATCACTTTTTAAAATAAAATTATTTTATTGAGTTTTATTCAAATATGATTTTTCTTTTTGCATTTTTTATGCTTCCCCTGCCGTACATAGGTGCTATTCTGTTTCCTTCTCTCTAGTTTTTGTATTTATATTTTGTAAAAACAGACTTATATATGCAACATCACTCATTCGTATTTTACATGAGGTTTCCCTATGTTATACAGTCCCATGTTAACATTTTTTAGCTTTCCTTCTGGTAACATACATGTCCTTAGGCTTTCCCTTTCAACCACTGTCATACCCATAGAATAGCTCTGTTGGTCACAAATACCATGATGCTGCATCAGTTTTTGAAGAGACTGTCTCTCCTCAATTGAGTGGACTTGGCACCCTTATCAAAAATCAGATGGGCATAGATTTGAGGGTTTAGTTCTGAACTTTCTTTTAGATTCCATTAGTCTTTATGTTTGTCCTTGTCCAGTACCATGCTATTTTAATTATTGTGACTTTGTAATAAGTTTTAAGATCAGGAAATGTGGGTTCTCCAACTTTATTCATCTTTTTCAAATGACTGTCTATTCAGGGCCCCTTACCCTTCCATATAAATTTGATGATTGACTTTTCCATTTCTGCAAATAAGGTTGTTGGAATTTTGATCACTATTGGTTGAATCTTTATTTCATTTTGGGTAGAACTGATATCTTAACAATACTTAGTCTTCCAATCCAGGAACACAGAATGTCTTTCCATTTATTTAGATCTTCTTTGATTTCTATTAACAATTTTTTGTAGTTTTCTGTGTACAAGTCCTTTATATCCTTGGTTAGATTTATTCTAGTCATTTCATTCTTTTAATTGCTATTGTAAATGGAATTTTTTTCTTAATTTCCTCTTCAGATTGTTCATTACTAGTATATAGAAACACTACTGATTTATGCTTGCTGATTTTGTACCCTGCCACTTTGCTGAATTTGTTAATTAGTTCTAGTACCTTTTTGTGGATATATCATGTGTAAAGGAGCGTGTCATCCGCAAATCAGGAAAATTTTACTTCTTCCTCTCCAAATTGTATGACATTTATTTCTTTTCCTTCCTTAATTGCTCAGGCTAGAACTTCCAGTACAATACTGAATAACAGTGGTGACAGTGGGCATCCTTGCCTTGTTCCTGATTATAAAGGGAAATCTTTCAGTCTTTTACCATTAAGTGTGATGTTCGCAATGGGTTTTTCATATATGCCCTTTATTATGTTGAGGAAGTTTCTTTCTATTCCTAGTTTTCTAAGTGGTTTTATTTGAACCTATAATTAGCACTATGCCCATTAAATATATGTCCCAGAGACTTAACTTTTCAATCTGTTCATATGCTAGTTGAGCCCTGAATCTCAGCAGAGTTGCAGCCATCACCTACTCTCCAGTTCATAGGACCCACCCAGGACGGCTAACAAAATGATAATGATGGATAACGCCCATCCCAAAAAACAGAGAGTGTCTACAACTGTAAGCAAGACAGTTCCATCCATCTGCCCCATGGGATCTAAGCCCCCACTTAATCGGAAGCAGAGTGGGCATCACCATCCCCAAATCCTCAAGATTGAGGAATGAACAAACAAACATAAGGGGGGAATGCAACTATGAACTAAAGTAGACATTATTATTCTAGTAATAGAAGAACTAGTAACATTGATATAAAGACAGTGATCACCAGAGGTTCTGAGGAGAGGGAGAGGGAAGAATAGGTATAACATAGGGCATTTTGGGACAATGGAATTGTTCTGCATGATATTGCAATGGTGGATACAGGCCATTATAGATTTTGTCAAAACCTGTAAAATTGTACGGTGCAAAGTATAAACCGTAATGTAAACTATAGACCATGGTTAGCAGCAATGCTTCAATCAAATGTAATAAATGTACCACACACACAAAAAAGAAGTGGTGCTGGGTTTTGTCAGTTGCCTTGTCTTGAGTCAATTGAGATAATCATGTGTTTTTTATCCTTCACTCTGTTAATGTGTTATATTACATTAATTGATTTTTTAAATGTTGAACCACCCTTGCATTCCTGGGATAAATGCCACTTGATCATGGCATGTAGCTCTTTTAATGTGCTGTTGGATTCTGATTGTTAGTATTTTCTTTTGAGAATATTTGAATCTGTATTCAGAAGGGATTTTGTTTTGCAATTTTCTTCTCTTGTGGTATCTTCATCTGGCTTTGGTATTAGGGTGGTGCTCGCCTCATAGAATTAGTTAAGGTTTACTCCCTCCTCTTCAATTTTTTGGAACAGTTTGAGGAGAATTGGTGTTAATTCTTTTTGTAATGTTTAGTAATATTCCCCTGTGAAGTTGTCTGTCCTGGCTTTTCCTTTTTGGGAGTTTCTGATTACTTATTCAAATCTCTTTACTAGTTGTTGGTTTGTTGAGATTGTTTTTTTCTGAGTCAGTGTAGGTATTTTGTATGTTTTCATGAATTTGTCCATTTCATCTAGGTTATCTAATTTGTTGGCATACAGTTGTTCATACTATCCTCTTATAATCCTTTTTATTTCTGTGGGATCAATAGTAATATTCCCCCTTTTGTTTCTGATTTCAGTAGTATATTTTCTCTTATTTTTTTGGTCAATGTAGCTAAAAGTTTTTGACTTTACTGATCTTTACAAAGAGCCAACCTTTTGGTTTTGTCAATTCTATTTTTTTCTTCTGTATTTTGTTTATCTCTGTTCCAATCTTTGTTATTTCTTTCCTTCTGATTGCTTGGGTTTAATATGTTGTTCTTTTTCTAAATCCTCAGTTGTGAGGTTAGGTCTCTGATTTGAGATCTTTCTTCTTTTTTGATGTACTTTTAGAGCTATAAATTTCCCTCTCAGAGCTACCTTTGCTGTATCCTGTAAGTTTTAGTATTTTGTATTTTCATTTTCATTCCCCTCATAAAGGAAATCCCCTAATTTCCTTTATGATTTCTTCTTTAACCCATTGGTGGTTTAAGAGGATGTTGTTTAATTTCTACATATTTGTGAATTTTCTAGTTCTTGCTTTGTTACTGATTTCTAACTTAATTCTACTGTGTTTGGATAAGATACATTGTATGACTTCAATATTTTTTAATGTATTGAGATTTGTTTTGTTACCTAACATGGTTTATCCTGAAGAGTGATCCATATGCACAAAAGAAGGATGTGTATTTTGCTCTTGCTGGGTGAAGTGTTCTATATGTGCCTGTTAGGTCTAGTTAATTTAGAGTATCGTTCAAGTCTTCTATTTCTTTATTGACCTTTTGTCTAGATGTTCTATCCATTATTGAAAGTGGCATATTGAAGTCTCCTACTATTAATCCAGAACCATCTATTTCTCTTTTCAAATCTCTCAATATTTGCTTCATATATTTTGCAACTTTGCCATTAGTTGAATATGTTTATAATTATTATGTCTTCTTCTTGAATTGACTCTTTTGTTAGTATATAGTACCCTTTTTTGTCCCTCATAACAATTTTTTTATTTAAAGTCTATTTTATCTAATATTAATATAGCTACCCTAGCTCTCTTTTGGTTACTATTTACATGGTATATATTTTTCCATCTTCACTTTCACCCTACTTGTGTCTTTGAATTTAATGTGAGTCTCTTGTAAATAACAGATAGTTGGCTCATGCTGTTTTATCCAGTCTTATAATCTCAGCCTTTTGCTGGGGTATTTAACCCATTTACATTTAAAGTATAATGCAGGACTTTCATCTGCCATTTTACCATTTTGTCTTTGGAATTCTTACTCTTTTGACCCTCATTCTTCCATTAATTCATGTAGTTATATGTATTTGATTTTTTATTTTACCATATTGAGCCCCTTCTCATTTCTTTCTGAATATCTTTTTCATACATTTTCTTTGTGGTTACGATGAAGCTGAACTTTGATATCCTATATCTATAACATGTTTGATTTGAAACCAATTTAACTTCAATAGCATACACATATACTGTTCCTATATCCCTCCTTCTCACCTTTTAGTTGTACTTGTTACAAATTATATTTTTATCTGTTGTTGTCTAAAACTATAGATATTTCATGACTTTTTTATGCCTCTGCATTTTAGAACTTGTGGGAAGTAAAATGTGGAGTTACATACCAAAAAATACAAGGCAGTGATGCTGACATTTGTAATTATCCAGATGTTACTTTTACTGGAGGTTTTTATTTCTTTATGCTGCTCTCTTCCACTGTCTAGTATCCTTTCTTTTTAGTCTGAAGAACTCACTTTAGCATTACTTGTAGGGCAAGTCTAGTTGTGATGAACTCCCTCAGCTTTTGTTTACCTGAGAATGTCTTAATCTCTCCCTTGTTTTTGAAAGGAAGTCTCACTGGCTATAAAATCCTTTCTACACTTTATATAGTTGGTCTCACTGCCTTCTTGGCTCCATGGTTTCTGATAAGAAACCAGCACTTAATCTTATTAGGACTCCCTTGTACATAACTCACTGCTTTTCTATTGTAGCTTTCAGAACTCTCTCCTTGTCCTTGGCATTCAACAGCTCAACTACTCAGTGTATTTGGGCATGGTTCTCTTTGAGTTCATTCTGTTTTAGTTTCGTTTGGCTTACTGAATGTGCACATTCAGGTCTTTAATTAAATATGGGTAGTTTTCTGCCAGTATTTCTTTGAATATTCCTTCTGTCCCTTTCTCTCTGCTCCTTCTGAAACACTGAAGTTTATTTAGAGGATGAACTCTTTTTTTCTAATGACTGAGTTTGAGTCTTGACTCAAAGTCCTTGTGCAAATTACTTGATTTCTCCACATTTCAGGTTCCTCATCTGTAAAATGTGCATAATATTTGCTACTTCATTGGGTTGCCCCTTGTTCATTTGGCTGATATATCCTGTTTCCTTTTTTAGTCCCAGCTCAACTGTCTATGAAAACTTTCCTCATCCTCCAGGTAGAAATGACAGTCCTTCCTTTTGCCCTGACTGTTCACTGTGATTAGCTTGCTTTCACAGCACCTACAAACTTTGTGGTACAATCTTATTTATGTCTTTACCTTTCCTATTAGATTATGAACTTTTCAATTTTGTCTAATTAATGTTGCACTCCAACCTCTAGATGAACCTCACATGAAATATGCTCTCAATAAATATTAATTGCATTACTAATCAGATGAGATCATGTCTTTGAAAAGGTTTGGAGGATTGGAAAGGACAATGTGTACCCAAGATGAAATCATGACTGTTACTACTTGAAGACTCACACGTGCCAGGCACACTGCCAGGAGTTTTTCATGGATTGTTAAACTTCATATCAATTTTATATAGTAGGTGTAGCAATTTGGAAGTTTGATATAGTTATGAATTCCAAAAATAGATATTGGATTATGCTTGTAAACTGGTCTATTCATCTGGACATGATTAAGTTATGACTGGGGCTTTTATTGGGCCACATCAGTAGGACATTGAGCTCCGCCCCTTGGTGGGTGGAGTCTCAAAGATAAAAGACATGGCAAAGGATAGAGTTGGAGTTTTGATGTTGGAGTTCTGATGCTGAGTGTTAATGCTGGAGCCCAGGGAATTAAGCACACAGACCTTGGTCGTGAAGTAGAGAAGGCTCTGGGAAAAGAGACGAGCTGTTTGCCTGATAGTCTACAGCTGGCCTTGTGTAGAGAGGCAAAGCCTAGAGAGCCTCATAGTTTACAGCTGACCTTGTGGAGGAAACAGTCGCTGAGCCCGGAGAGAAATGGAGCACCGGGAGGAGAGGAACCCAAGAAGCCCAAACCCTGGCAAATGTCAGCAGCTGTCTTGCTCCAACATGTGGCAACAGACTTTGGTGAAGGAAGTAACTTATGCTTTATGGCCTGGTAACTGTGGGCTTCTACCCCAAATAAATACCCTTTATAAAGGGTATTTTGCATCAGCACCCCTTTGGCTGACTAATACAGTAGGTTTGATTATTATTCTTATTTTACAGAGGAGTAAATTGAAACTTAAGAGATGTCAAGACACTTTGATCAAGTTCATAAAGCTTGTAGAGTTCCAATGATAAGGTTGACATACATGTGTCTGACAAATAACAATAATGAAACAGCGCAAACAGCTAGATTTTGCTATTGGGGGAATAACACTGTAGCTGCCCCCGAGTGGCTCTACTATCTATTAGTTGAGAGTCCTTAGACAAGTCAACTCATATCTTTACATCTCTGATTCCTCAGAGGTGTGTTATGAGCATCAGGCTGAGTTGGTGATGATAGGAAAGTGAGTTGATCAACTCTTTCTAGAAAGAGAAGATTGATGTTGTTACCAATAGCAGATTCTGTCCATGACTGAGCCACGCAGAGCTTGTGGTAAAGATAAGAAGTGGGATCCAGAGCTTTCCTCCCAGGCATCAGGCCTGACTACAACATCTCCATATACCCCCCTATTGTTGACACTTTGCATTGATTTGGAACCTTTGTTTTAGTTGATGAAAGAATAGTAAAATATTACTGTTAACAACAGTCCATAGTTTGTATTGGATTGTAGGGTATGTGAATATATCTCAATGAAAGTGTTTAAAAACACACTTTAAACTAAGATTAGAGAGAAATTGGGGTCACAGAAGAGCATTAATCATACTTCTGTTCCTTAATGCCAACTCTTTGTGTATGTGTGTATGTGTGTCTGTGTGCATTTGCCATTATTTGCCCATAATATGTTAATGTAGTATATATGCCAGCTGATGTTCTTTTGAAATTTAATTATTTCATGAAACTTTCCTCACATTTCTAGTCTTCATAATTATTCCTGTCAACAGATGCATAATATTTCATCATGGTACCATACCATATTTTATTAAAATATCTCTTAACTTTAGGGTATTGTTGCAGTTGGGCAGTTTGATGTAATTATGAATTCCAAAAATATAATTGGATCATGCTTGAAAACTGATCTGTTAATCTGGGCATGATTAAGTTATGATTAGGGCATTGACTGGGCCACATCAGTGGGGCGTTGAGTCCCACCCCTTTGGTGGGTGGGG
>JAQZBX010090400.1:0-12520 GCA_029593785.1 Cabassous unicinctus
TTTTTTTTATTATAAAAAATTTTATTGTAGTGTGTCATTCATACATGAATATACATCAATAAAAATGTATAGTAAAAAGCAAACATACTTATCATCATACATGTCTCACTTATATCACCCCACCAGCAGGACCTTGCATTTTTGTGCAATAGTTGCTACAAACTATGAAAGAACATCATCAAAATATTAATACTAACTATAGCTCATAATTTATATTTGGTGTATTTTCCTCCAACCAAATCAATTATTTTCATTCTGTATTAGTATTACATATTTGTTATAGTTCATGAGAGAACATTCTCACCTTTGTTTTGATTGCAGCTGTCCGTATTTCACCACAAAATTCATGTTAAACAGTCCCATGCCTTGAACAACTCATTCAAAGTGTACACTAATTGGCTCTCATTTTCACAACAGAATTGTGCTGTAATCACTGAAGTCAGTATTGGAATGTTTTCATTACTCCAAAATGAAAAGATCCATCTCCCCTGATACCTCCCTATTTTTGGTCTTTAAAATTGTTATAATATCTTCTTTGCCATTGCTACAAAAGTATTACAATATCACTGTTATCATCCATAAATTACATTAGTTGTAATTTTCCTGTGTATTTTTTTTGGATTTTTTAAAAAATTGTTGGTAAAAATCAAAATTTTCACAATACAAACCAATATTTGTAAAATGATATATAGATATATATGCATATATGTGCATTTGCTTGTATAAATGTTATTTTATATATATATATATTTTTTGAAAGGTGCTTAGATTACTTAAATATTACACAGAAATTACAGGGATTCCTATGTTCCCCACCTCCCACACTTCCATAACATCCCACATAAACATCTTTCATTAGTGTGACACATCACCTGCAATGGCTATACACATACTGGGGCTTTGCCACTAAACATAGACCTCAGATCACATTGTAGACCACACTCTCTCCCACCAGTTCTGCATGGTATATGCTGATTTAAAATGGCCTATATCCGTCGCAGCAACGTCACTCAGGACAAACCCCAAGTCCTGAAAAAGCCCCTGTATTACAACTGCCCTTCCCCACCCTGCCCCGAAAGCATCTAGTGGCCACTGGCTCCACCTCACTGTTTTATTTTCTTCCATTGCTTGAATCACAATATGTCTAAAACAGAATACCATTAAGTCCATTTTAGTCTGTAGCTCTTCCCCCAATCCTGAGGGGACTGGGATGGTGATGTCCACTTCACCTCCAAGTGAGAGTGGGCTTATATCCCATGGATACAGTGGAAGGGATTATCCTGCCTGCAGCTGCAGGCTCTCTGCATTCCCTGGGATGGCCGTTGTACATCCTCGTCTCCTCTCCAGGTGACTTTGGTGAGTCCATTGAGCTGTAGAAGAGGATTTGCAGCTCCACCAAGATTCCAGGCACAGCTGACATATAGGTAGGCCAGAGTCTCCAGTCTCTGGAAGTACACCTACAAACTCTAGCATCACATATAGGTTTGAATAGAAGGGGCTGATTTTAATCATCTTCAAATCAGTACTTTTAATAATTATTGCTTGATAGAGCATTTCAGTACCTGGCAAAGCAAATCCTTCCTCATTACTCTTTTTTTAAAAATATTTTAAAAGATGCTCAGGTTACATAAATGTTACATAAAAATTACAGGGATTCCCATGTTCCCCAAATCCCACATCTCCCATGACATCCCACATAAGCATCTTTCATTAGTGTGGCTCATCACCTGCAATGGATATACACATCTTGGGGCTTTGCCATTAAACATGGAGCATAGTTCACATTGTAGACCACACTCTCTCCAACAAATATCTGCATGTTATAAGCTGTTGTAAAAATGTCTTATATCTGATGTTGTAATGTCACTCAGAATAATTCACAAGTCCTGAAAATGCACCTGTATTACAACTGCTTTTCCCTTCCCTGCCCCAAAGGCATCCAGTGGCCATTGGCTTCACCTCACTGTTGTAACTTTTTACATTGCTTGAATAACAATATGTCTAAAACAGAATACCTGTAAGTCCACTGTAGTCCATAGCTCTTCCCCCAATCCTGAGGAGTTTGGGATGGTGATGTATGGGAGGCTCCAGTCTCTGAAAGTACACCTACAAACTCCAGCATCACATATAGGTTTGAAAGGAAGAAACTGGTGAACCATGTGCAGGGAGGGCTTATTTGAGTCCAAATCTGTCACTTTCAGGAGCAGAGATTCCAAAGTAGAGCCCAATGATAAGTCATCAATCTCTGGAACTATTCCCCCTTATGTAGGACCTGGGTGTCTCCAGAACCCTCAGGAGCCCCACTGTATGGGGTAATATCCACTTTGGTGTTCTATGAGATCCTACTGTGGTGTGTGTAAGCATTACATCTGGGATGACTTCTCGACTCTCTTTGAAGTCTCTTAGCCACATAAACTCATTTGTCTTTACATTTTTCCCCTTTTACTCAAGGTCTTTTTCCAGTCATATTTTGGTATTAGGGTAATGTTGGCATCATAGAATGAGTTAGGTAATATTCCTTCTACTTCCATTTTTTGAAAGATCTTAAGCAGAATAGGTGTTAGCTCTTTCCACAATGTTTGGTATAATTCAGCTGTGAAGCCATCTGCTCCCGGCTCTTCTTAGTTGGGAGGTTTTTGATGACTGAGTTCATCTCTTTACTTGTAATTGAACTGTTGAGTTCATCAATTTCGTCTTTCATCAATGTAGGCAGGTTGTGAGTTTCTAGAAATTTGTCCATTTCCTCTAAATTATCATTCTTGTTGGCATATAATTTTTCAAAGCATCCTCTTATTATACTGTTTATTTCTGTGGGGTCAGTAGTGATATCCCCTTGCTCATTACTTATTTTCTGTATTTGCATCAGTTCTCTTTTTTTCTTTGTTAATCTGGCTAAGGGTTTGTCAATTTTATTGATCTTCTCAAAGAACCAGCTTTTGGTTTTATTTTTTCCAGTGCTTTCTTATTCTCTATTTCAATTAGTTCTTCTCTAATCTTTGTTATTTCCTTCTTTCTACTTCCTTTAGGTTTAGTTTGTTGTTGTTTTTCCAATTCCTCCAAATGTGTAGTTAGGTCTTCAATTTTAGCTCTTTCTTCCTTTTTAATACATGTATTCATGGCTATGAAATTCCCTCTCAGGACAGCTTTCACTGCATCCAAAAGTTTTGATATGTTGTGTTGTCATTTTCATTAGTTTCATGGTAGTTAGTGATATTTTTTGAGATTTCCTCCTGGACCCACTGTTTGTCTAAGAGTGTGTTTTTTAACTTCCATATCTTTCTGCCTAATTTGTTTCTCTGTCCCTTGGTGATTTCCAATTTCATTCCATTGTGGTCAGAGAAATTACTTTGATTAATGTGAGTCATTCTGAATTCATTGAGAGTTGTTCTGTGTCCTAGCATGTGGTCTATCTTGGAGTACGATCCATGTGCACTCGAGAAGAATATAAATTCTGCTGTATTTGTGTTTAGTGCTCTGTATATGTCTATTAGGTCTGGGTCCTCTAATGTATTGTTCAGAGCCTTTGTTTCTTTATTCATTCTCTGTCTATATGTTCTCTCTAATTGTAATAATGGTGTAGTAAAGTCCCCCACTATAATTGTAGAGGCATTGATTTCTCCACTTAGTTTTTCCAAAGTTTACCTCATGTATTTTGATGTTCCCCAATTAGGTGCATAAATGTTTGTGATTTTTCTCTCTTCTTGAGAGATTACCAATTTTACTTATATATATTGTCCAATCTTTGTTTCTTACAATAGTTTTGCATTTAAAGTCCATTTTGTCTGATATTAGGATAGCTACTTCTGCCATTTTTTACCTATTGTTTGCTTGTAAAATTATTTTCTAGGCATTCACTTTCAGCCTTCTTGACTCCCTGGGTCGAAGATGGGTTTCTTGTAGACAGCACTTAGATGCATCATATTTCCTTATCCATTCTGCCAATCTGTGTTTCTTGCTTGGTGAATTTAATCCATTAACATTCAGTGTTATTACTCATAACAAATTTCTTATTTCAGCCATATTTTCTTTGGGTTAATATATGTCATATGCTGGTTTTATTTCTCTTTTTGTCTTTTTAGTTGTTTTTACTTTCTCCTCCAACTCTCTCCATTGATTTTTCCATTCAACTTTTAGAACTTCCTTTAGAGTTTCTAGAAGTGTAGGTTTCTTATTTGCATACACTCTAATTTCTGTTTATCTGTGAATATTTTGAACTGTCCATTCCTTTTCAATGCCAGCTTTGCTGGATAACGAATTTGTGCATGGAAGTATTTTTCTTTTAGTACTTTGACTATGTCATACCACTGTCTTCTTCCCTCTATGGTTTCAGATGAGAAATCAGCACTTAATCTTATTGTGCTTCCTTTTTATGTGATGGTCCTCTTTTCTCTTGCTGCCTTGAGTATATTCTCTTTGTCTTGAGCATTGGACATTTTGACAAGTATATGTCTTGGAATAGTCCTGTTGGGATTTATACTGTTTGGGGTGCCCTGTGTTTCCTGGACTTGTACATCCATCCCTCACAATAGGGTTGGGAAATTTTCTGCCATTATTTCCTTTAACACTTCTTCTTTTCCTTTCTCTTCTCTTCTCCTTCTGGGATGCCTATAATGTGTATGTTTGTGTGTTTTGTGTTGTCAGTTAAATCCCTGAGTCCCTGCTGGTTTTTTTCTAGCTTCTTATCTATCTGTTCAACTATCTGTTTGATTTCAGATGTATTGTCTTCCACATAACTAATTCTTTCTTCTGCCTGTTAAAATCTGCTGTTATGTGAATCCAACATCTTTTTTATTTCTTACATTGTGCCATTGTTCATCATCATGTCCGTTATCTTTTTATATATGTTTACAATTTCTTCAGTATATTTTCCCAGTGTCTTCTTAATATTCTTAATCTTTTCCTTCATATCATTAATTTGGTCTGTGATATTTGTTTGGAAACCTTTGATTAGTTGTTTGATGTTCTGCATCTCTTCCTCATTATTAGCTTGATCATTGGACTTGTCCATGTATTCCTGTTTCTCAGTGTGGTTTGTAATTTTTTGTTGTCTTCTAGTCATCATTTTATCTTGATAGTTTTATTAAGTTGATTAGCTTCTCTCTCTACTCTAAAGTTTTATTTAGCTGGTGGTTCTGTGTGTGTGTTAAATTTTCTCTTTGACACTTTTTCTTCATATTTTATTTCCTTACTTCTTTCTATGTTGTCTTGAAAGCAAAAGATTAGGGCCAGAGGAATCAAAAGATGTGAGAAAGGAAGAAGGACTATAGTAATATTGGAAAAGTTAGAAAAGGGGCCACTTCAGACTTAGTAAAATGAATATTTAACTCATGTAGGTAGTGTAGAGTAATAGGGAAAAAAGTGGAATGCCTACAATGGACTGGGAAACCAAAGAGAGGAAAATATATGTAATGATTTAGAATGCTAGAATGATGAGCAGAGAGAGATAGAGTAAAGAAAGGGCTGAAAGGAAAAAGCTAATATTAATAAAAAATGAAGAAAACAGAAAAGATAGAATAGAAATTGACACCCTTGAAATTGTGGGCTAATCAAAAAACGTGGTATGTAAGAACCACAACAGAAAGCAGAAACCTGAAAGATGAAAGAAGTAAAAGCAATAGCTTTGAGAGATAAAATCAATACAGACAGAGAATGGGAAATCACTGAGGAAGAAGCACAGCAAAGAAGAGACAAGCTGGCAGCACCTAATTTAAAATAAAAAATAAAAATAAAGAAAGAAAGAAAGAAATGAAAATGAGGGGAGGAGGAAAGAGGAAAGAAAAGCAAGAGACAACAAATAAACAAAGGAAAACCAACCAACCAAACAAGCAAGCAGTCAAACAAAACTAACTAATAACAGTATTCCTTCTTGGGCCCTTGTTGAACCTCTCAGCCTGCTTGTGTTCATAAATCAATTGCCCTGCAAGGTTCTATCTGTGGGTTTTGAGGCAGATTTTAGCTCTTAAATAAATTTAAAAAGAAAAATTCTTTGTTTTTTATTTTTTAAAGTGACTGTTTTCCTCTTTTCTTTTTTGGTGAAATAAGGGAACCAAAATATGTCTTCTTCTAGACCACCCCCTTCACTGAGGGGACCCAACCAGGCTTGTGGACACTAATCAAGCACTTCCCACTTCCTGGCCTCCCCAGGGAAGCTGAAGCTCTGTTGCTAATCAGTGCAGATTGATAAAATTGTCTGACTCCACCCACTGTGTAGCGAATCTTGTGTATCACTGGGCTGTTGGGTATATCAGGTTTACTCAGTAGATTCACCTCTCCCCTCAGCCTGGTGCTGTTTCAAGCCAGCTTATCTGCTCCCCAAATTTATGAGGGGGTCCAGGTCCCTTGGTCCTGCAAGGGGTTCCAGGAAGCAAAATCCACAGAAAGGAAAGCCCTCTTGACCCTCCACCAGAATCCTCCCACTCTCAGGGAACACTCCTTTTCACTGGGTGGCCAGCAGGAGTCGTGGTTCATACCAGATTTTTTCCCTGAGGGTGGGGCTCAGCCATCTGTGTTTACCACCACAGGCAGAGCAAAACTCATGAATCCCTCCCGAGTAATCTCCACCATTCAGTTCCCTCCAGAGCAATTTTCCAAAGGTTCTTGCTCCGTGTGCCCCCAGCACAGGCCCCTGGGCAGGACCCTGTCCTCAATCAGCCATCCTCCAAGAGTGAGTCAGTGAGTGCCCTCCTAAACTGATGCAATCTTCCCCATCTTCTCATTTCTTTTGAGGGATGTTTTCTTGACCTCCTGGGAAGGTCACTAGCATATAGGAGTTTGTGCATCAGTGTCCCCAAGATGCTCTGTCCTTGGTGCTCACTTTGTGAGGCAATAGATGCTTCTGGCTATAGGTCTCTTGTGTTTCATGGTCACAGAAATATCTCTTGAGGTTTCTTTTCCTTATTGTAGAATCTTGTTCCTTTCATCTACTAGTCTCCAAGTCAGATGTTCTAAGGGCTACTTCAGGATGAATCTTACTTAATTCTATACACAGTTACCTGTTGGGTCCTGATTAGAGGTTCTTTATCTCATGATGATTTATTTATCCTTCATCTAGAATAAATGCCACAGAGAAGATCTCCTTACCTAGATAACTGAAACAGATATCCTGGACCTCCATGGATATCACAGGAAACAGGACCAACAGGCTCTAGGGCAACTTGGAATTACTCTTCAACTTCCTTCATCTCATTATTTTATATAAACCATTTTGATATAGTTGTTAGAATTTTGAAGCAGAGGTAAGTCTTCATATGCTTACCTAAGGTTTAGAGGCATCCTGGACAGAACATAAAACTTAAGATTGAGAATAGGTTTAAATCTGGACAAAGAGTAGGCAGTGACTACATCTGGGTGAAAGAACATTTATATCTTGATATCTGGATAACATATTTATGCTCCAATTTTGGACAAATATTTGTGCCCTCAATGTATAGGAAATAAGCTGTCAAGGTTACTTGCGTTATTTCTTGAGTCCAATTTAAAGCTAATTTTGATATCAAAGAGGAAGCCTAATGTACTGATTAGATCCATGAACTCTGAAGTCAGAAATGTTGGCTTTTGTAGCCATTTGGCAATTTGATGTAATTACGAATTCCAAAATTATAATTGGATCATGCTTGTAAATTGATCTGTTAATCTGGGCATGATTAAGTTATGATTAGGGCATTGACTAGGCCACATCAGTAGGGCATTGAGCCCCACCCCCTTGGTGGGTGTGGGAATCAAATAAAAAGACAAGGCAAAGAACAGAGGGAGCAGATTTTGAGTTGAATTTCTGAAGTTGGAGTTTTGAGGTTGGAGTTTTGATGTTAGATAGAAGGCTCCAGGAGAAGAGAAGCGAGCCGTTCACCTGATAGTCTTCAGCTGACCTTGTGGAGGAAACAGAGGAGCTAAGCCCTGGGAAAAATGCAGCCCTGGGAAGAGAGGAACCCTAGAATCCTGAACCCTGGCAAACGTCGGCAGCTGTCCTGCTCCAACACGTGGCAATGGACTTTGGTGAGAGAAGAAACTTGCACTTTTTGGCCTGGTAACTGTGGACTTCTACCCCAAATAAATACCAACCTATTCCTGGTATTTCACATTAGTGCCCGTTTGGCTGACTAATACAGCTTTTAATCCTACTTCTGCCTTTTATCTCTGTGTGTCATAGATTCCTGTTGAAAAGACTTATATATATGTTTATATAATGCTTAGAATAGATCCTAGTATGAAGCAAGTGATTATTCTGAGTTATCTTTTATTATTCTTTATTCATTTGAATGAAAACGCATATTAAAGGAGCTTATTCACTTTTTTCAAGTTCAGAAATTATTTAAGAAAAGTATTTCTAGCCTGGTAAAAGAAAGCAATGTCATTTGAAAGCATTAAAGGCATTTGTTCAGAAAAGACTGAGAGAAGCTGTTTGGTAAATGCTTTCAAACAAAATTTTGTCTGTCTGATGATTGAGTGAAGGAGCCAAAAGACATTGTCTTTTGATGCTCCAGACTTTCATTCCCTCACAGAATTTTTAACAACTAGCAAAAATCAGCAGCATCTTCCTCAAATCTCTGGTAATGTGTTAAAGGGTTGTAGTAACTGAGAGTGTGCTGAATCCAGAAATACAGGTTTAAACAAGGTAGCAGCCCATGGTCCCTTGCTAGTCCCTTCCCATTGCCTTTCCTTATAAGGTAGGGAGATGGACTGTACTTCCATTGTGAATCACTGGTTGTATTCCAGATAGATCACAGTAACCCCTATGCACATACTGGGGCACCTGCATGTCAGTGCTAGTCCATCAGGTGGCAGTGTGAAAAACTGAATGAAGAAACTCATCCCTGCTTGGCCTCTCAGAATTTGCCTTGTAAGCAGAAGCAGCTTGCAGACAGCTAATACAGTGTAAGAAACAGTTAAGCCAAAGTTTCATGGGAAATGGATCATGGGTTTTAAGGCATGCAATAGAGTGTGAATAGGGAGGGGAAAATGAATATATCATAGGGCATATTAGGAACATATGGATTCCTGTAAATGGGGGAATTTTTAAAGTCATGAGTAAACACAAGTCCAGTTTCAGAAAATATAAAGCAGAATCTCCACATCACTTTTGACTCAGGTGATTTTTTGATGAGAAGGTAAAACTCTGAAGGAGAGCAGTACCCAATGCATAGTCAATTTGTAAAGACTGTGAAATGCATTTATTTGTGTTGACTTGCTTGTTTTTGTTAGCTCCTGGCAGTCAAAGAAATCTGTCATATCACAAGGTGGATAAAAACTTAAGGAACAATCACCTCAGGGACTAAATTCCAGAATTAAAACCTTAAAATATGCAATGTGCAACAAGAGATTACAAGACAAACAAACAAGATATGATGATCCTTTCAAAGGAAAAAGATAAAAGCCCAGAAACCATCAATGAAGAACAGACTTATGGACTTTAGATATACCAGAAAAAGGGTTTTATAAAATGATCTTCAATACTGTCAAGGAGATAATGGATAACATGGAGAATGAGCTAAAATATATCAGGAAACCAATAAATGAAAAAATAAGATCTCAATAAAGGAACAGAATTTATTAAAAGTCCCAAAACAAATACTGGAGTTGAAGACCATAATAAATGAAATAAAACTTTCCTTAGGAGTGTTTCAACAGCAAAGTGGAGCTGACAGAAGAAAGAATCAGTAAACCTGAAGATAATACAAATGAAATGATTCCAGTAGAGGGTCATTAAGGTATGAAGAGAAATTAACAGATCCTAAGAGAGTTGAGAGACACCATCAAGCAGACTAAAACACATTATGGAAGTTACAGGAGAAGAGAAAGTGGCATAATGAATATTCAAAGAATAAATGGCATAAAACTCTCAAATTTACCAAGAGACATGAATATACACATTCAAGAAGCCCAAATGGATGAAATTTTAAAAAGCCATGTCCATGTACATTATAATGTGTCTGATGAATTCCAAAGTCCTAAAGAGTATTCTGAAAGCTGCAAAACAAAAGCAGCATGTCACATACAAGGGAAACCCAATAAGATTAAGTGCTACTTTTACACAAAAAACAAGGGGACAAAAAGGCAATAAGGAGTGTGATGAAATATTCAAAGTGCTGAAAGGAAGCAATAGCCAACCAAGAATTTTATATCCAGTTTGTCATGGTTAGGCTTATGCATCAACGTGGCTGGGTAATGGTGCCCAGGTTTTCAGTCAAGCAAGTAGTGGGCTAATTGATACTATGAGGACATTTTGTGGACTGAAATCATCAGTGAGCTGATTGCAACTAGCAGTTTGCAATAATTTATGAATTTCAAGAACAGGTATTGGATTATATTTGTGAACTAGTCTGTTCCTCTGGGTGTGATTAAATTCTGATTAGGGCTTTAATTGGGCCACATCAGTAGGGCATTGAGTCCCCCCCTTGGTGGGGACTCACAGATAATTGACATGGCAAAGCAAAGAGATGGAGTTTTTTTTTTTTTGTTAGTGTGATTTTATCTTTGATGATAGTGTTTTTATCTTACATGAGCTTTTAATTTTTGTCTAATTTTGGATTTACAGGAAAATTTCAAAGATAATACAGATACACCATCCCAGTTTCCCTAAGGTTAACATATTATAAAACCATGCTACATTTATCCAAATTAAGAAATAAACATTGGTACATTTGCATTTATTAAACTGCAGCTATAATTATAAGTGAATCATTTTCCACTAATACTCTTTTAAAATTATTTGGAATTAAAGTAGTTGTAGATTTGCAGAAAAAAATCTTGCAAATAGTACAAAGTTCCCATAAATCCACACACATATGCACATTTCCCCCTATTATTAACAATATGCATTAGTGTGGTGACTTCCTTAAAATTGGTGAAACAATATTATTATAATTGTAATATTATATATAGTCCATAATTTACACTAGGCCTCCCTCTTTGTGTTGTAAGTTATATAATGCTTTTCTTTTTTATTCTGCTGATATATAAACACATGCACACACACACTGAATATTCCCATTTATCCATTTCAATTATTCAGTTCAGTGTTCTTAATTTTTTTTAATTTAATTTAATTTAATTTTATTTTATTTTTTATTGTGGGTAAAAAATCAAATTTTTCACAATACAAATCAATATTTGAAAAATGATATATAAATATATATGCATATATGTGCATTTGTTTACATAAATGTTATTTATATATACATATATTTTAAAAGATGTTTAGATTACATAAATGTTACCCAAAAATTACAGGGATTACCATGTTACCCTCCTTCCACACCTCCAATAGCATCCCACATAAACATCTTTCATTAGTGTGGCACATCACCTGCAATGGATATACACATCCTGAGGCTTTGCCACAAAGCATGGATCATAGTTCACATTGTAGACCACACTCTCTCCCACACAGTAATGCATAGTATATGCTGATGTAAAAAGGCCTATATCTGTCATTGTAATGTCACTCAGGATAATTCCCAAGTCCTGAAAAAGCTCTTGCATTACAACTGCTTTTCCCTTCTCTGCCCCAAAAGTGTCTAGTGGCCACTGGCTCCACCTCACTGTTATAATTTATTTCATTGCTTAAATCACAATTTGTCTACAACAGAATTCCATTAACTCCACTCTAGTCCATAGCTCTTCCCCCAGTCCTGAGGAACCTGGGTTGGTGATGTCCCCTCCACCTCCAAGTGAGTGTGGGCTTATATCCCATGAATACAGTGGATGGGATTATCCTGCCTGCAGCTGCAGGTTCTCTCCATTTTGGCCATTGTCCATCATCATCTCTTCACCAGGTGACTTGGGTGAGTCCATTGAGCTGTAGAATAGGAGTTGCAAGTCCACCAAGATTGCAGGCACAGCTGACACATGGGCAGGCCAGAGGCTCCAGTCTCTGGAAGTACACCTATGAACTCCAGCATCACATATAGGTTTGAACTGAAGGGACTAATGGATCTTGTTCAGGGAGTACTTATTTGAGTCCAACTCTGTCACTCCCAGGAGCACATATTCCAAAGTAGAGCCCAATGATTAAGCATCAATCCCTGGAGCTATCCCCCTTATATAGGACTTGGATGTCTCCAAAGCCCACAGCAGCCTGTTTGTGTGTGGTGATATCAACTTTGGTGATCTAAAAGAACATACTGAGATGTGCATAAGCATTACCTCTGGGATGATCGATGATCTCCCGACTCTCTTTGAAGTCTCTTAGCCACATGAACTCATTTGTGTTTACCTTTTCCCCCTTTTACTCAAGGACTTTTTCCAGTCATATTGCCAGTTGACACCTGGTATTAATTCCTCTTTCCAGGGAGGCTCATCCCTGGCAGTCATGTCCCACGTTGGAGGGAAGGTAATGCATTCATATGCTGAGTTTGGCTTAGAGAAAGGCCACATTTGAGCAACAAGGAGGCTCTCAGATGGCAACCCTTAGGCACCCCATAACAGTAGTTGAAGTTTCAATTACAAGAGCAAAGACTCATAAGGCTAGTCATCAATAACAAGAACCCATCAGTGGGCAACCCTCTTTTGCTAGACACTGCCC
>JAQZBX010090401.1:0-12486 GCA_029593785.1 Cabassous unicinctus
AGGGCGGGAACGGCACACCTGCATGGTCAGCTAGAGTGGGCACGCACACCTATGGTCAGCGAGGGCGGGCACACCTGTCTACGGTCAGCGAGGGCGGGCACGCCTGTCTACGGTCAGCGAGGGCGGGCACGCCTGTCTACGGTCAGCGAGGGCGGGCATGCACGCCTACCGAGTCCCCACTACATCCCACCAGCAGGCTCGGTAACCTCACCTGAACACGACCACTGTTCGGCAGGGTGGCTCACCTGTCTCACCTTCTACCCAGAGAGAGGCTGAGGTTGGGCCACGTGTTTGCAGTCCAGGTGACCCTCTGTCCCTCCACCTCTCGAATGAGGGCCCCCTGTGGGGAGCCTTGTCAAGTGGCTCCTTAGACAAGGAGGCAGTGAGGTGGTGGCCTTAGAGACACGGACCGCCCAGGATGATTTCCTTTGTCTCTACCAGTGACCCCTGGACGCACGTGCTGGGTCTTAGGCTGTGCGGGTGAGCCTGAAGCCAAGGGAAACCCCACCCTCCAGGCTTCACGACCACCCCGGAGCCTCCAGTGGCTCATGATACGAGGAGGGGGAAGGCACTGGCGGGGCCCATCAGTTACCCTTCTTCCTGCCTGGGCAAGCACACGCCACGTCCTGGGCCCTCCAGCCGCTTCCCGGCAGCCAGGCCGACTGCGCACCTTCAGTGGCTGCCCGCCGCCTCTGCCTGGAGGACCCCCCTCGTGCTCACCAAGGCCAACCCCATGACAAATCACGATGCCTATTTCCCAGACGAATCTGAGCTAGTGAGATTCGGGGACATGCCCAAGGCCACACAGGTGTGGGGCCTGGATACCAACCCAGTCTTCTGAGCCATCCTTGAGACACAGATCAAGTTCAAATTCAAGTGGAGCAAGGGGTGGGAAGAGAAGAAAACCTCAGGCACTCAGAGGCTCCAGTCAGAGAGGGGCAAGCCCAGGTAAGGGCCCGCACATCCCAGCCTGCTTCTGAGAGCTGTCCAAAGGCCATTCCCTCCAGGAAGCCCTCCCCGGCTTCCCAGCCCAGGGCACCCTGCCGTCCTGAGCCTCCAGAGCACGCTGGCTCAGTGCAAGCTCGCTGCACGCCAGGGGACCTCCGATGTGTGTCTACTGAGGCCACAAACACACTTACACGGAAAGCCTCCACCCCATGAGGCCATGGCAGCACCGCAGGAGAACAGAGCACGAGGGTGGAGGTGCTGCGTACTGGGCTGCCACCGCCCTCAGAGCGCTGGTTGCCGCTCCCCTGCGGCAGGGCCCAGGCAGCAGCGTGTTCTGAAAGCTCCTCGGGCGGCCCCGACGCACAGGACATGGGGGCTGCACGCAAGCTCTGCCCGCGTCTCTTACAGCCCTCCGCCTCCTGCTCAGTGCAAAAGGGCCTTCCGGCTACGCTAACGAGTCCCTCAGGGCTTCATACTGAAGAAGTTACAGTCCCTGACAGCCGAGGTTTGCCCCAACAACGACCTTTACGACAACACAGGCCCGAGTTAACACGCTGCATTCCGCTGTCACGTCTCCTTAGCATCTAACCTCAAACAGTTCCCTTAGCTACGACTTCCAAGACCCCGGCATTTTTCAAGAGTCTGGCCAGTTATTTTGTAGAATGTGCCTTGATTTGGGTGTGTCTGGTATTTCCTCATGATTGGGTTCAGGTTATGCATTTTTCACAGGAATACCCCAGAATGATGTACCCTGCCCAGGGCGCCGTATCAGATGTCAAGTCCAGTTAGCTGTGGCATTATGGACTTAGATGGCGTGGTTGAGGCGATGCCTGTCAACTGCCACCAGGGAAATATTCTTTCTTCCATTTGTAATTTATAAACTCGTTATCCCCCTTGAGGATATCCTGAGACAACTGTATATATCCAACTACTCCTCAAACTCTCAACCACGAGTTTAAGTAAAGTGATGATTCCTGCTAGAATCAGTCAGTCTATGATGGTTGCCAAATGGCTATTTTCTGCTTCCATCATTCCTTCTACATTTATCAGTTGGCTTTCATCTATAAGGAAAAACTTTCTCTTCTCCCCATTTACTTATACGTATCTATTGGACTCATGTATTCTTTTTTTATTCAATGAATCCTTGACTTTTAACATTTCTGCATTAACTTTTAAGTATGTCTCTAGTAACAGCATATACAGATTTTGTCATCTTTCTAACCTTTAAACAGTGAATTTTCTCCATTTATATGTATTGTGACAATAATATACACGGATGCATTTCTATGATCTTATTTTGTATTTTCTATTTATCGTGTGTATCAAAGACAGCATCAGCTGCTGTGACAAACATAAAAGCATTCACTCGGGGGAATAACTGGCGGGAGCCCGGGGTGGGTGCCAGGGAGGGGGGTGAGCTGAGGGGGAGGACTCAGGCCGACAGAAACCCCACCTTGTCCAACACGTGGTTTCCAAGGTTGCTCTGGACAAACACGTCCAGTCAAGCCTGGAAGAGTGGAGAGCAGCGGGGGAGGCTGTTCTGGGCACTCTCCACGCCCGCTGGCCAGCACGCAATCACAAGGCAGCACCCGCCTGCGAGGGGGCTTGGGAAATGCCGCCCTCCCTCCCACACCACGCCTCGTCGTTTTTCTTCCTTCTCTTTTCCTGCTTTGTTATACTGATTGAGTTTTCAGCCAACTAGTTGGGTAGTCATATATACTATTTCTATTTTTTAAGTGGTTAGCTTTAAATTTTTAACATGCATATTGACTAAAAGACTTAAAATTAATCAATATTTTTATCTTCTACCTAAGCAATGTTAAGGGCTAGAGTGGCTGAATGCCATTTTTTCCCTTCCTTTCCCCCTTTCCTGACAATGTTGTCTAAAAATCAAATCTGCCCATACTAAGGGTGGCCAGTTACATATTTTAAAAAGACTGTTTCCATTAAGATTGCTTTACTGTGGGACTCTAGATCCACAGACCTTGCCTAGAGGAGGCGACTGGGGGACACAGCAAAGGGGCTGGACACGCACAGGATCGGGGAGGGGTGGTCTTTAGAGATGGTGACAGGTCCAGGGCAGAGAGAATAAGGCTGAAAGGGCCGGCCGTGCAGGGCTGGCGACTGTGGGCACCTCTGGAAGTATCTGCGGCCCAGCAAAGACAGCAAAGGAAACCAGAAGCCAGCCAGCTTAATTTCCTGTGGTAGGAAACAACACGTTCCAACCACGCAGCACAAAACACTTACACTCAAACCAGAAGAGGCAGTTACCTGCCTTTTACAGAGAAGCCAGACTCTGAAAGAAATCCGACTACACTACTGCTGTCCACATTGTGGTTTTCAGGTTACAAGGTGCCACTTGAAGCAATGACATACTGGTTTTGTGTGTGTGTGTGAGATGCATTTATAAAATTCTGAAATCTGAACCACTGCCTTTATGAGACAGAGAATTACACACCACGTGAAAATTTCAAGCAGAACAAATGTGCACCATTAAAAGCATTAAGAAATGGCAAACGAACCAAGCTCCCCTGTAAGAAAAAGCCTCTCGGCTTGGAAGGCTTTCTGGACGAACACCACCTGCACCTGAAGGTACTGAGAAGGGTCAGGTATGTGAAGGTACTGAGAAGGGTCAGGTACGTCTGCCCTTGAGTCTCCCTCCATGCAGCACAAAACTGGAGACAAAGGCAAGGCAGGGGCACTGTCTCAGCAACCAGGGCAGCAGCTGCCACTCACAACGGGACTGTGGTCCCTGCAAACACAAGCCCAGCATGGAACACACAAACAGCTGTTTAGAAAGAGCCTCCAAAGTCATCAAAGCGGAGGCAGGGTTATCTGGAGATGAAAGGGTCAGAGGAAGACACTGGGAGTCTGAGCGTACCAGGTGCAGAGCCAGGGAGGGCGCTGCCAGCAGCTGGAAAGCATGGACAAGACGGGCCTCCAGTTCAATGGTGACACCACTGCAAGAAATTGTTTTTTAAGAATGCATTTCTTTAAAAAATTAAATATTTCATTTCCAACTTCCTGAATAATGACAAGTCTTCATTTTTATGGGACAATTCTTTATTTTATCTGAAAGCAATTGATGTCAGAAGAGTAATGCAGGCTTAGCATTTTAATGCTTGCTAAGAAGTTAGATTTTAAGCTTGCATTTGCCTGACTTCTCCTGGATGCTGCTGCCGGCTGAGGAGACGCGGTTTCTGGGCTCCAGGCTCAGGCCTGCTGTGGGGGGGCAGGGTCCCGCCGCCTCTGCAGGGACGTCTTACTAGGGAGGCGGTTCAGGAGCAACGCTGGCCAGGGGCAAGAAGATGAACCGCGGCTCTGCCCTCGACAAGCTCGGCCTTGGTGGTGTCTTCCCTCCCACCTGCACCTGGCCCACTCCTCTCCACAGGGCCCTGAGGGGAAGCAGCCCTGGCCACCTCTGAGGTCAGGTTTCCTGCCTGCGGGGCGGAGAGCTGCCTGTAAAACTGTGTCCTTTGGAAACAAACTTGCTACATGGAAAGGATACTCCTTGCTGGACTCTCCAGACAAGAGGCTGCGCCAAGAGCTGGGACCACTGTCCTCAGCCTGCCTCCTTCCCGGCACAGTGGGCCAGGAGGGGGAGTCTGCCGATCGATGACCAGACACACTACCTGTCTCCCCAACAGCCTGGTCTGGTGCAGGAAATGGTCAGGAGGGGAGACGGGAGGACGCCTACTAGAGGGTACACGGAGTTCCTTCAAGGCGTGCAAGACGCCTGGAGGGCACGTATCTCTGTCAAGGAGGCGAGGCAGCTCTGAGTCGATCCCCAAGGGAACCCTCCTGAGAACATCCGCTGAGGCCGGGATCTGTGGCACATGCTGGAGCCGTGCCCTTGAGCCTCTCACAAGGCTCTCCTCCTGACACGAGGCTTTGGTGAGGTGTGGGCAGGCACTGCTGCACTTACCTACCTACCAGGAAGGCACAGCCACCAACCACGGAGAACGGACGCCGACCAGAACCGCGGACCCATGCTTCTCCCCGAAGGGCGCGCTGGTGTGGGCAATGGGGCAAGCCATCCTAACTTCTCTCTGCGTATGAAGTAAGTGCACACAGGTCATTTTCTTAGGGTACTGACTTTTTCAGGTATTCCTGAAAGAATGCCTGCCTGGCTGCCTGATCCCTAAAAGATCCTCCAAACTCCATTTGGAGAAAGGGTCTGGCCCCAAAGTTATCGGGATGTCTGGAGACACAGGGTAGGCTCAAAAGCCCACTGGGGTGCGGGGTTCTCCACAGGAATCAGGGCTTCACACAAGTGAGAGTAAACAGCGCCCTGACCTGAAAAGGGAGGACGCGCACACTAATTATTAAACACGGGAGATATATACTCTCACACGTGTGTGAATGAGATCGAGAGCCTGGGTCCAGAGACGTAACGAGGACATGAACGGAACGGAAGTGGCGTGCTCACCAACGTGAGGTCCGAGGGAGTCGACACAGTTGTGGCGACTGAAGAGCTGGGGAGCACTTGGTACGTGTTGTACCGCAGGGCAGGGAGTCTTGAGCCCTTGATGGACGTCGACTCTCCCACCTTCGGGAACATTTAAAAGTAAAAGCACAGCCATCCCCACAACTGAAACCTGTACCCACAAGCACCTGACGATCACGGCCTCCGCAGTGGCCAACAGGGTGCTGAGGCCCTCGGGGCTACGGGGACTCCAGACCAGGGGGAAACAGGTGGAAAGTCCACATGGATGGACCCAAACGATGATTCTGGCAAAGGTCCTTAAGAGCCGGAATGGTGAGCGGCAAAGGCAGGTGGTCCCAGCACCACGGGGTCTGATGCGTTAGGGTGGCGAGAGGTGGACTGAGAGGCGCCAGCACCGTCCTAGCCCTGGCCTGCCCTGCGAGGGCTGACAAGGACCCACCCAGGCCACAAGCCGGGGCTGTCGGTTCTTAGGAAAGGAGGGGTGGGCGCCCTGCTACTTGCCACTGCCCAGGTGGGGAACCACCTTCAGGAAGGATGAAGACCGTCAGAAAAAGGTGAGAGAAATGACAGGGGAATTCAAAACCATGCCATCTGGGAACGAGCAGAAGAAATGGAGAAAGAGATAAGATGCCAGGAAACACAGCGCCACCACGCAGAGGGCAGGCACACCACCACGCGGGAGGCAGGTGGGTCCGTGGCTGGACAGTTCCCAGGGTTGCAACCACACGCAGCAGCAGATGCGGCAAAGCGACAGGCTTCGGTCTAACACTCGGATGACTGCTCCCGCTGCCCAAACTGGCCGCGTGGAGAACCTGTGCGTTCCCACCATGAGGTGTGAGGCACAGGCTGCACGTGCTACAGCAGGAGCACCCACAAAGGGTGGCAGCTTGGGCCAGACACCTCTGCCTTCCCTCTGGCCCTAAACATTAACCAGGACCCAGAACCCTGATGTTGAATAAATAATACATTTGAGAGTCAAGAAAATATCCTACGGACAGACTGCCCTTGACACCTCTGCTGAAACATTCTAAGGGGCTATCTTACAATAAAGGAAATCAGTTGGGGCAAGATGATCCAAATAGCTTTCATTAAAAGTAAATTCATTGTGTGTGTTTGTGTGTGTGTGGTCAGCTAGCAAGGCTCAAAATCCAGAACTTTAGAGCTGGAAAGGACCTACCAGAATAGTATGGCAAGCAAAAGTAAAGTGACCAGAGTCAGACTCTATGGGTTTAATCCCAAGCCGGGCCCTCGCTAGCTGTGACCAAGCCCTTGCCTGAGTCTGTTTGCTCACCTGTAAAAGGAGGGCAACTCTACCTGCCTCACTGAGTTCTACTGAAGACTCAACGAGTTCATACATGTTTGAACAGCATCTGGCGTACAGTGAGTACTCAATAAACACTAGGTATTACTATGGTCTAGCTGAGCTCACGCCTGCCTTTAGACTCGTTGCTTCTCGGCCTGGAATGATTCTCCACTGGACCTGCACGGAGCTGGTTCCTTCTCAACCTCTGGTCTTCAGAGAGGAGCGCTCCTCCACGTAGCTGAGTCTGCACTGCGATTCTGGGTCTCCCAGCAGCACTCTCTCTGCTGAGCAGGCCAGGAGTGCACAGCTTCTCCATTCAAATGAGTGCCTAACGTGCAGCAAGCACTGGGGATAAAAAAATGAAAGAAGAGAAAAACAGACACCCCTGGCCTCAAGGTGCTCACTGTGGCAGAGGCCACGAGAGGCCACCCCTAACACTCGATGTGACGCAGCCCTCACGGAGGAAGGCAACACACGCTTTGGAACGCCAATGGAGGGAGCCTCCTGAGATGAGGTGGGAGCACCGCTGCAGGCGCCCTCCTGCCCAGGAACGCCAGGGAGGTGCTCTGCACAGGCTACAAGGCTTCCTGGTTCGACAGGACCCGTCATCCCGATACATCCTGGTAGGTGGCTGCCTGGCCTTGGCTTTCCACTGGTCTTATCCAAAATGAGAGGAAGAGCAGTCGGGTGGAAGACAGGAAGCTGTCTTCATCCCGACATCCCTGGCAGGTCTCCTGTGCCATGTAAGTGCATTCAACCTGGGCTAAGGGCAGGCGTCAGGACACATAAAAGGCTGCAGGGAGGTGTGAGCCTCGTCCCTGCCGGCGGTGTCAAGAATTCTTCCCAGGCCACGTGGAGCTCACTCACCTTCCTTCAGACTCTGGGTGCGAACTGCAGACCTACGCCAGCTCTTTACGATCTTGGCAGGTTCCTCTACCTCCTCAAGCCTCGATTCCCTCATCTATGCAATGGGATAATGAATCCCACAGACTCTCAAGTCCGTTCAGCCTTCCTAATGGCTTGCTTCCCTGCTCCGGTTAGGACTGCCCCACACATTTAGAAAAGCATCTTCCAGCCCTGAACAGTCAGCTTTCAGTACAAAATTCACAAGCAGAGCCACCGCCACCTCCAACATTTTATATTCCTGCTACTATAGTAAAAACTCTCTGTACTTGTTCTCATTTAATCCTCAAACCCACATTAAGAGGCTTAGCCCCATTTTACAGGTAAGGACACAGAGCTAGAAGGTAAGTAAGCCTGGCCCAAGCCACTCGGCTTGTGTGCGATGGAGCTCATGAGCACCGGCTCAGGCTGACAACCCGGGCACCATGTGGGCCGCGGTCTCAGCATTCCAGGGCACTCCAGCTCACCACACTTACTATGCTCTGCCTCCTCTGCTCAGGCACCAGAGGTAGAAGCCAACTGGTAAGGGGAATAAAGCGAGTATTTTTCAAAAGCAAAATAAACAAGGGATTAAGAGCAAACCTAAAAGGTCCTTTAGAAACTGAGGCAGGCAGAGGGAGGCTGCCAATTCAACCCCTACACCACCAGTCAGCTCGCAGAGCAGCTAAGTGTTCTCAGATTCCATGGATGCAGTGAGTGCTCCTCTCTAGGATCCCACCTCTTCCAAGCAGCATCAGAGGAAGGTGTCGATGACCCTGTGCACCTGCACGTGCACCTGCAGAGCTGGGCAGCCGCTCTGGGGCCCCATCCAGCCCGAGGGCCTCAGGGTGTGACAAGGAGCCAAAGCACCAGGAATTCCAGATGCAGCTCAATGCCTACTGGGGCAGGAGCCAAGCCAGGGTGAGGCCAAAGCGACTAGGGAGCAGACCCCAGGAAAAGCTCCAGTTGATGACCGCCTGGTGGTACCAGCAATTCCGATTTTTCCAGAGAAGACAGAAATCCATTCAAAATGTGCAATGTCCTAATCTGAGATGACCGGCAACTAGTCAAACTGCATGAAGACAAGGTGCAGGCCCAAGAGCTGGGCTGCGGGATGCACTCTCCTGCTGCCCAGTAGAAAGGTGTGCTTTGCAGGCTCTGGTCTAAAGCAGAGCCCCCACCACCACCCCACCCCAGGTAGAAAGGGGCACTTTGCAGGCTCTGGTCTAAAGCAGAGCCCCTGCAGAAGGCTTTATAGTAATAGTATAGCAAGGTGACTTGTAGGGGTTGTTCACACTTCCAGTTGAATAGAGCAGAATTTTTATTCTGTCCTGAAAAGTGCTTTCTACATGCAGCCTGAATTACCAGTTCCAGAAGCTTTCAGTCCTGCACTGGAGTATCTCACACATTCTGAGTTAGTAAATTAACTGAAACATGTCCTCAGAATGACCTCTTCCCCTTGTTTCTGTGTTTGCTTTTTACCAGAGTAATACTAGGAACATGTCATGTCAACATGAATTCTAAAATGGTTCATTAATTCAATGCTACTGGTAAACTCAGACTAACATCTGTAAGACATCAGGTTTTCTGATGAAAGGAAGGCAGAAGGACGCAGCTGCCAGGAGACCCTGCTTGCACCCGTGGAGCCCCAGGTGTAAGCACCTGTGAGTACGTGATTCTCAGCAGCTGGCAGACACCCCCCCACACACACACACACCAGCACAACCGTGTGGGCACTCCAGGGACCTGAGACAGGCCTGCAGGAAGAAGTCACAGGCAGGTGGGCTTCATGGAGGAGGTAGGAGGCTGCCTTCTTCAGGGTGAGCGCTGCCTGAAGGTGGCGGGACCAGCTACTCTGGAGCAGTATGCGCCTGCCTGGAAGTGGTCCAGCAGAATGAGATCAAGCTGGGGCATGGGGTGGGAGTTGATCATGGGGTCCACCAAAGCAGGACTCATGACATCAGCATTGCTTGGGAACACATTAAACATGCAGAAGCTTGGGTCCCACCCCAGAGCTGCTGAACCACAATCTCTGAGGGTGGGACCTAGGAACCGTGTTTTAACAAGGCTTCCAGGTGATTCTTACGCATGCTCAATTTTAAGAGGAACTGCTCTGAGGTCCTTCTATCACTCCACTACTCTAATTCCCCGTTTCTAAACACCCAGCAAAGCACTGCTGTCCAGCCCAGGGAAAACAATCCAATTGAGGATAGCCCCGCCCCATCAGTAAAGGCTCACTAACTTCTGTTCCCAGCCTCTGCTAAGACGACGTGCAAGCCTAAATTCTGGGCAGACTGAGAAGCCTGCCATCCTCTAGGCCCCTTTCTGATAACAGGTGCCCCAACCTACCCCTCCCCACACGAGCTGCATTGCTGGTGGTGTGGGGAGGGCAAGGAGGTAGGCCAGGTTTCTCAGGCATGGCTAAATGGACACAGGGGGGCCCCTGGGTCTAAAGCAGCCCCCAGCGGGGGACGCAGGGAGAGGCTGGATCCATCGTAGGCAGTGGTATTGGATGCTCACACCTGTAGGCCAGCAGAGACAAGGCAGGTTCCCGAGAGGTGAACCCCTGAACAGAACGAGGCTGAACTGCTTCTCCAGCTCCTCACCATGGTTACCGTACACCCCCCTCAGAAGCTCTGGGACCCAGCACGTCTGTGGCAACTCCAGATGCCACCACAGACTGTGCCGTGATTCCTGCCACGAGTCCCACTGCTGAAGGACATCTGGGTGTCTCATCACTGGTGTGTCTAAAGGAACCCAGGACAAGGGCCTGCGTAACACGAGAGCGAAGCAGCCACCAGCCTTCCTGAGGGTTGGCCCAGGGCCAAGCACCCATTAAGCACCAAGCTGGGAGAGCAGGAAGGCTCCATTTTCAAAATAGAGAAAAGTAACAAACTCTTTGCATGAGCATGTATCAAAGGCAGCCACCACTGGCAGAGCAAAATGTCTAATTCTCTTGCAGATCCTGGCCCTGGGTATGTACCAGCAAGGACACAGGAAGCTACACAGAATGGAAGGTGCAGTGCCTGCCCAGGCTGGCTCGGGCAAAGAGGATGCCGGCTTCTGGTGCAGGGGTGGGTGGGAGTTAATGCTACCATTCACCTTACTTTACTGAGCACCTACTATGTGCCAGGCACTGTTCTAAATCCCTTACCTGCCCTAGTTCGTTTAAGCCTTTAAAAAGTCCTCCAGTGCAAGTAATGGTATTATCCCTATTTTCTTTTAACATGAGAAAACTACAGGTTAGTGGTACTCAAGTATTACAGTTCAAGCAGGGACACAAGGATTTGAACCCACATCTGACCACAGGGTTCTCGTTCTTAAGCACTGTGCTCTCATCTGCAATCAGACTCGGAGGTACAATCGGTGACAAAAAAGCAGGGCAAACCTCAGAGCACTAAATTTTTATCACTCAGAGGCAGAGCAGGTGTGGTTGTCACTGGAAACGTAACACACACAGACACACAAACGCACAGGGACCCAACTGTAACAGCAACTCAAGGCTTCTCTTGCTGCAATTACTTCCTGCCCAGCTAGCTAGAGGGAGTACCCAGTGGCAGCACGTGGCTTAGGGAGCTGTGACCATTCTCTCACCCAAAGGAAAGTCTGGGTAGCACACTCAGGTGATAATTATCCCACCCACCTTGGTCCTGTGTTGAGAAGGTTAAGCCACCAATTTAATCATAAAACCACCACTTTCAAGAACTAAAGGGCCCTTAGAAATGATTTGCTCCAACTCTTTATTATTTTATAAAAGCTAAACTGAGGTCTTGAGCAGCAGGTCCCAGGCAGCCAGATTAAAATGGCACTGGCTTTGGAGCTGGAGCTGTCAGGAGCTGAGCTCTCATCCTGTCACTTGGCAGCTGCGTGAACCGAGGTCACTTCTTAACCCCTCCAAGCCTCCATTTCCTCGTCTGAAATTATACCTACCCCACAGGGTGGTTTTGCGAATTCAGAGGGACAACACAGGCAAAGCACAGAGCCCGACAGTTATTTTTAGAGCAGTAATTATTAATAACAATGATATAACAGCTACCATTTACTGATTCTTCCTCTGTGTATGCCAGGCACAATACTAAGGGAATTTTATGCATTCTTTCATTTACTCCCCACTACAAACCTAAAGTAGGTGTTATTAATCCCATTTCACATTTGAGGACTTACTAAGTGGTGCATCTGGGATTTGAATCCAAGTCTGACTCCAAAGCCCACGATGACAGATGTTCAGTATGTGGGTTCCACCTTTCACATTCATTATTTCATCCAATTTAAAAAACCCTGGGAATCAGGTAGTCAGATGATGTCATCATCAGCAGGTCCCAGGGGACATTATTCCACTCATAACCAAACTGAGATTGACGGGGACCTTTGGGAATAGACCGTTTAGTTCATCTCATTTTCTGGTTAGCTCATAGTCACTGGAAGCCTTTGTTTACTGCTATTTTCTAGAGCACAGCTCAGAGCAAGGACTTACCAACCTGGAGGCCAGCTCAAGAGACTGCTGAAGCTGCTCTGACAGCCTGCCACGTCCGTGCAGTAGGGTGCCTACATGGCCACGGTGTGCCCAAACCTGGTCTCCAGCACCTGGCCTCCTCTCTGCCAAAGGTCTGCTCTCAGCTTCTCCTCACCCTCCAGGGGCCCAAGGCTCAGGGACTGGCACTTTGGCCATTCCTGGGGATGCGCTGCCACGAACCGGGACTCCGAGTCCTCATCTGGAAGAGCTCCCAAGATCCAGGGCAGAGAGGGCAGCTCTGGCCAGTGCCAAGGCGGACCTGGGCTCCCTGCTCAGCTGGGGCACTTCCTTTCATTAGCAACCATGACTGCAGACATTGACTGCACACTCACTGCGTACGGGGTGGAGGGCTGAGGACACGCACCATTTCACTGAACCCTCACAGCAACCCTT
>JAQZBX010090402.1:0-12515 GCA_029593785.1 Cabassous unicinctus
AAAAAAAAAAAAAAAAGAAAGAAAGAAAACATTTTGGCAGTTCCTAAAGAAGTTGGATATGGAAATACTATTTTACTCAGCAATCACAATTCTAGTTATATACCAGAAGAATTGAAAGCAGGGACCCACATTTTTATACTTCAATGTTCATAGAGGTATTGTTCACAGTGGCCAGGGGTGGATGCAGCTTACAGACCCACAGCAAATGAATGGGTAAACAGAATGTGGTGTATACACACAGTAGAATATTGTTCTGCCTAGAGAGGTGTGAGGTTTTGATGCACACGGCTATGTGAATGGACCTGGAAGACACAGAAGATCAGATATTGTATGATTCCACTGGTATGAAATTTCTGGAATGTACAAATTCATCAAGACAAAAAGCAGCATACAGATTGCAGGCGAAGGGGAGAAAGGAGAGAAAGATGTTAAGGCATGATAGGTGCAGGGTTTCAGTTTCAGATGAAGGGAAAGTTTTGATAAAGTGATTAAAGGGACAATAATAAAAAAGCAATACAGGATCCCAGACTGTATCAAATAATGGAGGAGAAAGTTCCCTAAAGGACATTATTGGATATGTGAAAATTGGAATATAAACTGTAAGATTTGTATCAATGTTAAATTTCCTCAACTTGATAACTGCATTTAAGGTGGTTACATAAGTGAATACTCCTAATAAATATAGGTAGGAATATTAAATATTCAAGGAGGAGGATGTATATATCATTCTCTCAAATGTTTAGAAAATAGATAAAAAGATAGATCATGCCCCCACCTCCCACCCACTCACTGGCCCTCTCAAGTGGATAGGCTACACAGGGGACTGAACCACATTGGGAGCCAAGGGAGGGAAAGTGCCTGCAGGGGCTGGGGGACACACTGGTTGGGGTTCCTGCACCACACAGAGGGCTCTCAGCACTCTAGGCACCCCATGTGTGGCCTGAGGGCTCCTGGGCTCAGTCCTCTGGCCTGCCCTTACTCCCTGTGGCAGGTGTGGTGGGCTGCAGGTTTGGAATATGTTTGAGAAAATGGAAATTAAGATGAAGCCAAAGTACACCGCAATTACCTGATGCAGCTGATGAATGATGAGAAGCTCATGAGCAGCCTGCCCAAATTCTGTGGGATTTTCAACCACTTCAAGGGGCTGCTGGATGAAGAAATTAGCAGAGTATGGAAAGACATGTACCATGACACATTAAATGGCCGCACAAAGAAAAGGAATGCAGAATTGTCTGATGCTGTGGGACCTATTGTTCAGTTACAAGAGAAATCTTATGTGGCTGTAAAAGAATACCCAGATTTTAATTTTGTTGGGAGAATCCTTGAACCTAAAGGACTTACGGTTAAAGAGCTTGAAGCAGAAATAATGTAAAATAATGGTCGGAGGCAAAGGCTCAATGAGGAATAAGAAGAAGAAGGAGGAGCAAAATAGAGGCAAGCTCACTGGCGACACCTAAATGAAGATGTGCATGTACTAATCATTGTGGAAGATGCTCAGAACAGAGCAGAAATCAAACTGAAAAGGGCCATTGGTGAAGTGAAGAAATTACTGGTACCAGCAGCAAAAGGAGAAGGCAGTCTTAAGAAGATGCAGCTGATGGAACTTGCAATTCTGAATGGCACCTACAGAGATGCCAGCATTAAATCACCAGCCCTTGCCTTTTCTCTTGCAGCAACAGCTCAGGCTGCCCCAAGGAGGATTACTGGGCCTGTGCCTGTTCTCCCTCAGCTGCCCTGTGTCCACCTACACCAGCTGGACCTGCCATACTGCCTCTGATCAGACAAATACACACCACTGACATGCCCAATGGAACTCCTCATCCAACTGCTGCAATAGTTCCTCCAAGACCTGAGGCTGGTTTAATTTACACACCCTATGAATACCCCTACACATTGGCACCAGCTGCATCCTTGAGTATTCTATTGAACCTAGTGGTGTATTAGGTGTAGTTGCTACTATAGTTTGAGGGCATGATATGTGAATCCATCCTTAATAAAGGATTGTGAACTCAGACCCAGTCACCACCAGCCACTAACCTATGAACTTCTGATCTCTGACCTCTTCACCAAATGATGACCTGACCATGCCTGCCTGCTGATCTGTTAATTGGGATTGGTCTTTGCTTGCCTGTCATCAATGTAGCAAGCTGAGGCACTTGTTCATTTGTCTTACCAGCTAAACAAACAAAAGACAAAGAAATTGGCCTCCAACTCAGCTTCATTTTCCTGTTTGGGTGGAAGTGGTTCTAGAACCTGCACTGACTAGTAATAAAGCAATAAGGCCCAATTCATCCCATGGCATTGATCATCTTTTAATATCCCACCCAAAATGAATGGTAAGAAGGTTTCACTTAAGAAGGGGAGACAGATGGCCCATGACTACTCACTGACAGAAGCAGTGGCTGTGAGTCTTCTAGGAATCTTTTTCTTCTCATAATGAAGTCAAAGCTCTCCCTGAATGTACTGTGTGATGATGCATCATGCATGAACCTTTGGTCAGGGATGCCATTCACCAAGGTTTCAAAATTTGATATGCTGTTTAATCACTACAGTGCCCTTGAAGGACAGAAATTGCAGCCTTTTTTATATTGGCAGCCAAACTTTGTAGTAGAAGAAAGTGTGCCATGAGAGATAAGAATTATGTGTGATTCTAAACATCAGTTTATAAACAAAATTAGAGCTTTATTTAATTGGGAGAAGGAGGGTGTGTTGTATTTTTTCTTAATTGGAGATAATAGTAGACTAAAGCAAACTTTTTTTTTTTTTCACAAAAAACATGAATCTTTATTATTTTCATTCCAAAAAATGTTTTTGAATTACCCCCAAATTTAATCAGACTTCTTTCTACCATACCATAAAACTCATGTAATCCATCTCTTTGCTGGTTTTAGTAAAAATATAAAATAAATAAGAAAAAACCCTACAAACATGCACCTTTTTTCTTTTTTAACTTTAAAAGAATGTGGGAAAAAACAAGATCACTTTGCTTATGAAGTCTCAACTACATTTCAGTTTAAGCTTCTAGTTTCTCCTGAAGTTCAGTTAGTTTTGTAGTTGAAGAAACTTATGCACAAAGCCAACATCTCAACACTTGAGTAAATAATCATTAACTATTCAGTACCAGACATGGCAAATACCAAATGACTGTGGATTACCAACTTATCAACCCATTCCCTCTTACATAACTCCATGGCCTCACAGTCAATGGTCAGCAGTAAGCTCAGTAAGCACCTATGTGGTGACCTCACCCATCATCTTGTCTCACTTGGAAACAATTTTCAGTATATTTACTGTGCAATAAACATTCATTGTTTTGTACTCAGCTAGCTTTGCATTAACGTGCCACTGCTTTGTCTTTCTGTTACACATACAGTTGTTTTGATTTATTTACAATATATGCCATGCTATTTTGATTTTATTTTGTTTGGTTGGTTGAATAAATTTGTGACACTCAAATATTTGAGGTGATAGATGTTAAAAACAATACAAGTATTTGATAACATTTCATTTCAACTATGTTATACCTAGACATTTTAGATGTTTATCAAAGGTATTTTATTGGGAGAAATTATGTATATAAAATAAATGTGTGACATGTATGAGTAATGTTGTCTCTGAGCAAGCATTTGAAAACTTAGTTGACAAAATTTCGGATCAACTGAAAAAAAAGTGTGTCTTTTGAAATCTCTGAATACCTCATTTCTCAATATTATCATTCTTTATTGAATTTATTTCTTATTAAATATGTAGCTTTTAAGACATTTTTCTAACAGTATTATGAAATTTTTTAAGTGGGTAGAAGGGAGTGTTGCTTATATATTACCATATAGCTGAATTGTCTTTTTGTCTATTCTTTATTATTTTATTAGTAGTTTCATGCTATGTGTGTACCATAACCAACATATTGCCTATGAGAAACATGTAAGATAATGTATTTTAGCCCCTATTACAAGTTTATAAATCACTTTTCTATCTTGTTATATATATATATGTTATATAACATTCACAAAAAGAATTTTTTTCTTGACTGAGAAAAGAATACAAAATGCAAAATCTGCAATTTTGATAGCTGAAATATGCCACTTGTTTTGCAGTACTTTATTATATTGAGTGTCTTGTCTTTCTTGGGCTTTTAGTTAGCTAATGAATGAATACATCAGACACAGAAAGAAAAGAAAGAAAGAAAGAAAGAAAGAAAGAAAGAAAGAATGAAAGAAAGAAAGAAAGAAAGAAAGAAAGAAAGAAAGAAAGAAAGAAAGAAAGAAAGAAAGAAAGAAAGAAAGAAAGAAAGAAAAAGAAAGAGAAAGAAAGAAAGATGAAATGATACAGCAAATGTAGCAAAACATTAAAATTTGGTGATCTGGCTACTTGGTGGATGGTAGTTTGGAGTTCTCTGTAGGGAGTTTAAATTGTTTTTGTAACTATCCTTTATATTTGAAATTGCTTTGAAATAAATTATTAAAAATTATTTTTGAACTCTTATTTAGTCCTGTTGTCCTTTAATCTCCTTTACAATTTATGTTAAGAGCAGAGTCCATTCATTACCAATCCTCCCCACTCTATTCCATTTTCACCATTTCCCAACTCGGTTATTAGTCCAGTTAATTCATGGGCATCACCCTTAGGAACAATATTAACACCCATATCAATATAAAAATCTCTTGATATTTTATCAACCTTCATCTTCTTTAACCTAAGCAGAATATGATTAGTTCCTGCTTATGAAGCCCTCTTTATCCCAGACAATTTTTACTGCTGTCACAGATTAGATTCCCAGAAAGCAGATTCTAAGATGCTATATATTCTGTAAGTCATTTATTTGGAAGTGCTCTTGGGATCAATATTATGGAAAGAAGACAGAGCAATATCAGGGAGAGTGACAAGTAAAAATTCAATGCAGGCCTATGACTTCAGTCAGCCACAGAGGGAGGTATGGAACTAACATGGCTCTATACTGAACCAGAGTGGTCTGGTCTATATACCCATACCTCCATCAATCCTTGGATGTTGGCCTCCCTGGAGAAGATGTGACTATATGGCATATGGGTCTCTGCAACTGAGGAAATACCCTAATATTCTGAAAAGCTAAACCTATCTGTTAATGGAACTCAAATATTCTGAAAAAGAAGTTCTTCTCCTAAGTGGGACATTGGTGATACATCTCCCTGTTCATCCAATCCATCCATTGTCTCACTAGGATTTCTCTTTGTACATTCAGGAAGCAGCTAAACAGGATTCCAGTTGGCTTCTCCTCCTGTGAAATTTTTGCACAAGAACGTTTATTGATAACATATAGTCACCACCACTGCAGTTGTTCTTGGGACCAAAACTGATACTCACTTTCTCCATCCTCATGTACTCTAGATTTCCCCCAACCCAACTATCACTTCTGCTACTGCAGCAGTTTGGCAGTTTGATATAGTTATGAATTCCAAAAACAGATATTGGATTATGCTTGTAAACTGGTCTGTTCATCTGGGCATATGATTAGGGCCTTGATTGGGCCATACCAGTAGGGCATTGAACCACACCCTTTGGTGGGTGGGGAATCAAGTGTAAAAGACATGGCAAAGGACAGCAGTGGAGTTTTTGGGTTGGAGTTCTGAAGCTGTATTTTAATGCTGGGGCCCAGAGAAGCAAGCACACAGAGGAGTGTGGTTGTGAGGAAGGTTAGAAACAGCACCGGGAAGAAATGAGATGCTCATCTGATAGTCTACAGCTGGCCTTGTGGAGAGAAGCAAGCCTAAGCCTGCAGAGAGGCAAGTGTGGGAAGAAAGGAACCCAATAAGCCTGAACTCTTGGCAGATGTTGGCAGCCATCTTGCTCCAACACATGGCAACAGACTTTGGTGAAGGAAGAAATTTATGCTTTATGGCCTGTTAACTGTAAGCCTCCACCCCAAATAAACACCCTTTATAAAGACCAACAGGTTTCTGGTATTTTGCATCAGCACCCCTTTGTCTGTCTAATACAGTTACTTTCAGGGTCTTTTCAGGTGTCAGTTCTTAAACTTTGGAGTTCTGATATTCTGGTTGCAATGCCCTTATAAGTCAGGGATTGATGATCTTATCCAGTTATTAACACAATCATGTAGGGTAATATCCTCAATAAATCATGTGGGTGACAATTATTTTATTCCTTCCATTATATAACATCACTCTAATTTCTTCCTGATGATCAAGATCAACTACTCCTGCCAAGATGGGGACCCTCTTCTTGATGGACAGGCCTTTAACAAAAAATCAATATGTGCCCAGGTGGCAACCAGAGCCAATATTTTAATGGCGCTATAATTAGGCTTTTTAATTTAAAATAAGTTTTATATTTGGTTTGTCAACTCTGAAAATTTGATGTGGATTTTGAGTGGAATTTCATTATATTAATTTGATCATGGGCATCTTAGCAATATATTTAATCATATTATTCATACTTGTGGAATTATATATTTTTCTAAACTTTATTTTTAAAGAAGTTTTAGATTACATGAAAGTTACATCAAAAATATGGAGGATCCCAAGTACCCTAACCTCTCCCCCACCTACAAACTTTATTTCCAATTCAAAAACTAAAATAGAGAAAAGTCAGCTCAACAAATTATTGAAGCATTAGTCCAAAAAACTTCTGGCCAGGCACTTTTATCCCATCTAATGCCAAAATCAAACTCAATTGTTCCTTCAGTGTTGAGAAACATACCCAGATGAACACAGATTAGTTAGATAACATAATTAAGATCTCCTTGTTAATGAATAAAATCAAGAAGAGAAAAAAGTGCTTAATTATACTCATATCTCACAAAACCAAGCCCCATATTCTTTTTTTACCTTTCTCATTAATATAGTAATGTCTTTGCTTTTGCTACAAAATAATACAATATTGTTTACTATAGTTTATGTTACATTGTTTATATTTTCCCTTTTATCACCATATTCTTAACACCTTGTAGTAGAACATTCCTGTATTTATATTATTTACCACCATCCTCATCTACCACCCAAATCACTGTTATACATTCCCTATATTATCTCCAGTTGACCCCAAGTAATATTAACCTCCTTAGATTGCTTGTTGCAGCCACAATCACATCCATAAATCAACAGTGATTGTAACACACTTTATAATGTGCCACTATCATCTCTATCCATTACCACATATTTACAATTGACCTTATTAAAATATTCTACATAGATCCAGCATCAGTTTCCCCTTTTCAACCCACATTTTATCTTCCACCAAACTACACACCATAGTCCAACTCCAAAAATCTACAAATCATATTTAGTTCATATCAATGAGACCATACAATAATTGTCTTTTTTCTGCTTTATTTTGCTCAGCTAATGTCCTCAAGCTTCCTCCATGTTGTCTTATGCTTCCACTTTTGATTTATTCTTACAGCTGAACAATATTCCATCATATATATATACCATATTTTGTTCAATTCAGTAGTTGACAGGCAACTTGGTTTTGATCATTTAGAAATTGTGAATAATGCCACCAATTTTAATAATGGTCTTTCCATATGGTGAGAAACTATATCTCATTGTAATTTTGATCTGCATATTCCCAATACTCATGATGTTGAGAATATTTTCCTGTGTCTTTTGGCCATTTATATTTCCTCTTTGGAAAAATGTCTATTCATGTCTTTTGCCCATTTTTTAATTGGGTTGCTCATTATTTTGTTGATCTCTTTATATAAGATGGAACTCATACCCTTGTCAGATATGTGATTTCTGAAGAATTTTCCCATTGAGTTGCCTGCCTTTTCACATTGATTTTTTTCACAGTTTGAAAATTTTTATTATATATCATACATACATACACATATATAAAAATTAAATGTATAGTAAAAGTTGCAAACTTTCAAGACAACCATGCATACCTTCATAGGAAAAATTTAAATGGGAGTAAAAATTTTTCCACAAGTTTCACATGCTGTTCAATCCTAAAGTTACACCAAAAAAGAGAAACTGGTTAAGAACTTTTAAAAATAATTTTAAGGGTTTGAATTTCTAACATTTTCAAGATGATTGAGTTCACTTGTGGCTATAAGATGGAGATAATCTTAGTGCTGTTAAAATAAAGTCAATGCATACCAATACTTAGAACAGTGCCTGTCAGTTGGGAAGAACAAAACACACCATAGCTATTTGCATTATTAGCGCTGGTTATTTTCTTGTCTGTGCTTTTGTACAGAAACCAGAAGCAATGGCTCTGAAATGAAGGATAGAAATGTAGATACGTGATGTGTGGCAGCGTCTTCAAATAGAATCAATTGCTCACATTCATAAAAAGCTGTTTGAAATACGGGCCTCCGTCTCCTTCGCCTCAGGTGCCACCGCTGCCAACCCCTCCTCGGCTTGAGTCCAGGCCCCTGGAGCTCCATGGAGCTGCCGCCGAAACAGCGCAGTGCAGGAGGCGGGAACCGCACGAAATAATTCAGAATGAGTCATATAGGAAAACCCGATGAAATCACAAAAGGTAAATGGATGGAAAAACTCAATCACGTACACATTCAGCGAGCGGACGTGAATCATCTCATGAAGTATCTTGTTACAGAGAGCTTTAAGGAAGCAGCCGAGAAGTTTGGAATGGAATCTGGAATTGAACCGAGTGTGGATCTAGACACACTTGATGAATGAAACAAAATCCGAGAGATGATATTGAAAGGTCAGATTCAGGAAGCTATTGCGTTGATCAATAGTCTCCATGCAGAGCTCTTAGACATGAACTGGTACATTTAATCTCATTTGCACCAATAGCATTTGATTGAGCTGATCCAGCAGCATGAGACAAAGGCTGCCCTTCATGCAGACACAGTTGAGGGAGCAAGGTGAAGAAAGCAGAGTGCCTGACAGGAATGGAGGACATGCTGGCTTTGCTGGCCTTTGATAACCCCTAGGAGTCACCTTTTAGAGGCCTCCTTAATATGATGCAGAGGCAAAAGGTGTGGAGCGAAGTTAACCAAGCCATCTAAGATTATGAAAATCATGAGTCATCACCCAAGCTGGCAAAATTACTGAAACTACTACTTTGGGCTCAGAACGAGCTGAACCAGAAGAAAGTAAAATATCCTAAAATGACATTCCTCAGCAAGGGCATGATTGAGGAGCCCAAGGAGAGCCTGTGCAGGTGGCCCGGGGTGCCATCCAGGGCTTGTTTTCATGCCACGACATACCTGAGAGATTTTATTGCAGCAGAGAACTCTCTTTCCCCCGTTTCCATTTTTTGGGGCTTTTTGTTTGGTTGGTTGGTTGATTTTTGAACTGGCATCTTTTTGAAAGGGAAAATGGCCCTTTTCAGTGATGGGAAACTTGCAACAAAAGACCCTGCTCTCTTTCTGGGGATCTGACTTAGGTGCTGCACTGTGGACCATTTTTAAGAACTGGAAACATTGCATTTGAATATTCCAGTGCTCTTGGTATCTTTGGCTACTGAAGGGTTTGGTTTGCCATTAAGCACTATGTGTTGGGGAATATCAGTTTAGTTTAATGCCTCCTGCTCAAAAGCTATGGAAAGCACTAATCATTCCTCTGCCATCCCTTGTAATGGGCAGACACTCCATTTCCTCCTTTTCCTATGTCTTGTTAAGGCTTTCATCTAAATTCCCCTCATTATCCCCTTTCATGTTTGTTTGTGGGGTTTTTGTTGTAAATTTGTAAATCCTAATTTAAAGACTTTGGTGTGAGGCTATTGAGCTTAAAATTTTTGCCCTTTGGCTCTGTGTGGTGTGGTTTTTGGGGAGGTAGTGAGCAATAGGCTGTGGGGCTTTTCATTTTTCCCTATGTATATTTTGGTGCTGTGCATGGTGAGGGGCTCCTTTAGAATGGGTCACTGAACCATCTTTTCCAGGCAGTTTTGTTGAAAATAAAGGTTTCTCTCTGATTTCAAGAATGACCACAACGGCCTCTAAAAATTTTTAATCATCTAAAGCCAACCTTTTGTTTTCAGGGGACTCCTTTTCCCCTGTGCTGTGATGGCAGCTGTAGACTCCTTAACCCAGCCTGCGGTTTGGACCCTGAGACCTTATGCTGATGGTGATGGCTGTTGAATTCCTCCAAGCCTTGGCCAAGGGACATGGTTCCTGGGAGCCTCTGCTGTCATGCAGTGCCTCTTCAGAATTGTGTGTTCAGCCACTCTGACCTGCACTTCAGCATCTTGCAGTACCTGTCCTGGTCATCCTTTACTGCATTGTCTACACTCTGTAGATGGCCTGACTCTCATGCACTCATTAATTTATCCCCTGTTGATGAAGAGATGTGCATAAGTGGCCCAGCATGTGACATTGCAAGTATACAGATCAGAGCAGTCAGGCGGTCTAGGTGTGCACATGGAGCTCACATGTGTGCAGTGGGTGTGAGTGACCTTGCTGGCATGTGCTCAGAGTCAGCTCTGTGCACTATTATGGGACTGCTGAGCCATCGATGCATTTTGTGTGTCCTCACAGTACACAGTCTTCTCTTGCCACTGGTGGTGGCATCATCCTCATGTGAGCTCAGAGTTTCCCAGCACTGTGGCTTGGATCCCTCCAGGCTGCTTCCTTATGCTGGAACAAGATGTTCTGTTACCCAAAGCTTGACTGAGAGAACTGCCATTAGCAGCTGAATCTTGGGGGATGTGTTTGCCTTATTCTTTGCATAGCAGGAGGTCCCCTGACAACCAAGGTTAGGTGGGGACATGGGGTTGCCAGCCTGCCAGGATTTAAGTGCATCAGTGGCCTGCAGAGCTCTCGCTGACCTGGTCATTTTACTGAAGCCCTGGCATACCTGAGGCCTTTCATTATGTGTCCGTAGCACCAGCTGTTCTCTAGAATGATTGGTTTTACTCTTTGACTTGCAGTCTGGTGGTGTATTTTCAAGCTGCCTATGGTTTCCAGAGGTTAGGAGTTTCTGGCAGTATTTACTTTTTATGTATATGAATGATTTATATAATTTAGCAGCAGATGCAGAAATGGAACTGGCAGTCAATGAGAAACAGTTTTAGCTTCCAGACTGACCCTTTGTGCTGCCCATTGGACCTTGAGAAGGTGAAGTGTAGGTGGGAGACATGTCCTTAGTGACCATCTAGAGCTGATTATTTCACCTCCCACTGTCAGCAGTCATTGACAAATGTACCATTCTTTAGAATTATTTTCTGTGAGGTTTGGGGATAAAATAAGTTAGAGGAAAAGGGAATTTTAATCTTCAGGTAATTAATAGTTTAAATGTAACAGAAGCTGGAAGAAAAATATTAGGAGAGAGGTAAGAGATAAAAGTGTACATTTTTTGAAACGCACCTGTTTAGCCCAGTCCTCATCATTTTTTATTAGTAGTATATATAAGATCATTTACATGCTAAGCATATGCAATTTGACATATGCTTAACACTAGATAGAGTGAGATATTTAGTGATGGAAAGTCTTGCACACAGGGTCACCCACAAGCTTTTGGGAAGTGAGCAGGGTTGTGTGGATGAAATGTTATTAAGTGGCTATGAATGATACTTTATTCACCAGTTCAATCAGTAAGTAGCTTAATAAGCCAATGCTAAAAGCCAGTGTGAACTAGATGTTGGTGAAAGTAAAAACTCAGATGTTATTCTTGTTTTCTTTACCTTTGCTTAATAGAATAAAATTACTTTTCCCATGATCTGTTCATAGACTGGAAGTTGCCTTTCAAGGTAGTGGCTTCATTTACTTTTCCTATTTGCCACCATTTTATAGTCTTTCCCCTCCCCCAGTAAGAAGCTAAATTAAGTCATTTGGAGATAAAGTTATGGTATAATTAGATTTTTCTGCTTTTGTCTTAGATTTGGATCTCACTGTTATGTTTACTAAAATTGAGTTATGTTCTACAAAGATTGTTTATTTCTTCTTTATATACGTTCTTTTCGAATGTGTCTTGAAATAAATAAAATTTGAGAATACTCTGGTAAAAAAAAACCTGAAATACAAAAGTGTTTAATTTTGAGGCAGTCTCTATTATGTGTTTTCTTCTATCATTGGTCATGTTTTGGGTGTAAAGTCCAAGAAACTACCACCAACCACAAGATCTTAAAGATGTTTCCCAACATTTTCTTTTAGGAGTTTTATGATTCTAATTTTTATAGTAGGTACTTGATCCATTTTGAGGCAATTTTTACATAGACTGTGAGGTAGGGGTTCTCTTTCTTCTAGATATGGAGATCCAGTTTTCCCAGCACCATTTGTTTTTGTTTTTTTGTTTTTTTTCATAATTTTTTTTATTTTTAAAGAAGCTTTAGAGTACATAAATGTTACATTAAAAATATGGGGAATTTTCATATACCCCACCCCTCCTCCCACACTTTCCCACATAAACATCTTTCATTAGTGTTGTACATTTGTTACAATTGATGAACACATACTGAGGCATTGTACCAGCCAAGGAATATAGTTTACATTATTTTTTTTTGCATTTGTTTACATAAATGTTATTTGTTATATATATATATACATTTTATAAAGGTGCCTAGATTACCCAAATATTACTCAGAAACTACAGGGATTCCCATGCTCC
>JAQZBX010090403.1:0-12516 GCA_029593785.1 Cabassous unicinctus
TTTTTTCCTTTCGATCAGTTTATATAGTGCATTATGTTGATTGATTTGCTTATGTTGAAACATCCTTGCATATCAGGGATGAAACCCACTTGATCATGTTGTGTAATTCATTTGATATGTTGTTGAATATGATTATCAAGTACTTTTTGAGGATTCTAGAATCTAGGTTCATTAGAATGATTGGTCTATAGTTTTTCTTTCTTGCATCATCTTTGTGTGGTTTTGACATTTGGGTGATGTTGGAATCATAGAATGAGTTAAGCAATGTTCCCTCCACTTCTATTTTTTTGGAAGAGTTTAAGCAGGATTGGTTCTAATTCTTTCCAGAATGTTTGGTAGAATTCACCTATGAAGCTTTCTGGTCCTGGGCTTTCTTAGTTGGGAGGTTTTTGATGACTAATCAATCTTGTTACTTGTGATATGTCTGGTGACCTCATCAATATCTTCTTTTGTGAATGTAGGCTACTTGTGTGTTTCTAGGAATTTGTCCATTTCCTGTAATTCATCCATCATATTGGCATACAATTTTTCAAAGTATTTTTTGAAGTCAGTTGTGATATCCCCATCCTCATTTCTTATTTTATATATTTGCATCATCTCTCTTTTTTTTCTTTGTTAGTCTAGCTAGGGGTTTGTCAATTTTATTAATCTGCTCATAGAACCAGCTTTTGGGTTTTTTTTAAATTTTTCTGCTGATTTCTCATTTTCAATTTCATTTAGCTCTGTTCTAACTTTCTTATTTTCTTAATTCTACTTGCTTTGGGATTAGTTTGTTTTTTTCTAATTCCTCAGGTGTGCAGTTAGGTTTTTTGATTATAGGCCTTCTTTTTTAATATAGGCATTTATGGCTATGAATTTCCCTCTCAGCACTGCTTTTGCACTGTCCCATGGGTTTTGATATGTTGTGTTGTCATTTTCACTTGTTTCAAGGTAGTTACTGATTTCTTTTGCAATTTTCTCCTTGACTCACTGCTTGTATAAGTGTGTGCTATTTAACTTCCAAGTCTTTGGGCTTAATCGTGTTCTGTGTTCCATATTAATTTCCATCTTCATTCTATTGTGGTCAGAGAATTTACTCAGTATGATTTCAATCTTTCTGAATTCATTGAGATTTGTTCTGTGGCCTAGCATGTGACCTATCCTGGAAAATGATCCATGTGCACTGGAGAAGAATGTATATCCTGTGGTATTTATGTATAATATTTTTGATACGTCTATGAGGTCAATATCCTCTAATGTATTGTTCAAAGTCTCTGTTTCTTTATTGTTCCTTCATCAAGATGTTCTGTCTAATGGTGATAATTGTGCACTAACATGCCCTGCTTTGTTGAAACTTCTATTTCTCCAGTTAGTTTTTCCAGTTTTTCCTCATGTATTTTGAGGTGCTCTGCTTAGGTGCATTAATATATATGATTGTTCTTTCTTCTTGATAGATTATAGCACTTATTAATATATAGTGGCCTTCTTTGTCTCTTTCAATAGTTTTGCATTTAAAGTCCAATGGATGTAGATTTTCCTTGCTACAGCAGTTAATGAGATATACACTATCAGGTTTGGTATTCATCTGAAAAGTAATAATTTTTTTTATTGGTTTGGAAGTGATATACTTAAAATTTACGTAGAGGTTATTCCTTTATTGGTGTAGCTAAACAGACCTACTTATTAACCGTTTACTTTCTTATTTGCAAAAATATTTTCTCATTTTTGCTTTGTATTTTTTGATCTGGGTTTTTTATTCTTGTTTTTTAGTTTCATTCTTTCAGACATAAACTGCTAGTTTTCATCAGCTTTGTTTTCAGCCATTTAGTTATTTTATGGCTAAATCTATTCATGAAATGATTTTGTATGTTCCTGCACTATATGTGAGGGCCTCTCTTACTTTTAATGTTGATCATTTACTGCTCTATATTCATTCAGCTACTGTAATATCCTTGGCATGAATTAAAGAGGCCTGGGTGTGTATGGAAGTTTGTAGAATATGGCTGTCTCCCTCAAGGCACTCACTGCCTAGCAGGGAATAAGGAGGTGGAATGAAATATAAATAGTACACAATCACAGTCTCCACTTCTTAATAAAGTGCAGAGAAGAAGCTGTCATCTTCTGTGGGGCTCTTAATAAATTCAAATAGCAGAGGGATCCATGCTGTCCTGAAGAAAGGATTGAGGTTCTTGAAGGAAAGGGAGTGAAAAAATTCCAAGTGGATCAGTGTAAAAGACTCCAGGCAGAGAGAAGCAAGTTTATAAAGGTGTTGAAATGAAAACTGTGGTGCGTGGATGAGGGCAAGCTTCAGTGAGAGCTAACACTGGTAGGTCAGCCATGGAAAACTGAGCTTATGTTTGAAGCCATGTATATTGTGCTTCATTTCCTATTGGTTAGCCACCAGGGAATTTAATTTTGATGGTTGACAATCACCTTTATAATATAGAAATACCTCTCGGTCTATGAGAATATCGGCCAGAGTGTTTCTTAGTAGGTGGTTGCAGAATTGGTTAATAAGGAAATGAAAAAGGGCCATGGTATTTGGGACATGGAGGTACAGAAAAAATAAGAAATATCAGAGGTAGAAGAAAAATGAGCATGATTTATTCACCATTAACAATCACTCTTCTATTCACAGGAAGAAACTATGCTGAGCTTTGATAAGTATTGAATAAGCCTGTCAGCATTCTCAGGTGAGTGGACGCCATATTCCCTACTACATATCTAAAGGTATAAAGATTTAGAATCGTTTGCTTCCTATTAAAGTTTTTAAATATATAGTTGATCCAAGATTCAAAGCCAGGTTTATATGATTCCAACATTTTGTGTTTAATATCATTTAAGTGTCTTCTATTGCTTCATGTAAAAAAGTTCCTTGATCATAGTACTTGTTATATGTACTTTTGAGAAATGTTGGTTTATTGCCTTTGCTCCTTTGACTCCTGGGATGTTCAATCTGTGCAGTATCTCAAAATGTGAAATTATATCATTATTTTTGAAAAATTGTTCATGCACTTTTTTTACTTTTTCTGGTCACTGAGTGGATATACCTGGTGTTGGAGTGCTGCCAGAACAAAGGAAGTTTTTCTTTACCATGGTCTCTTAGAGATGACCTGAACATATGTCTCTCTTCCCCTCAAGTCCACTTCAGTCTTCTCTTTCTGTTCACTGAGCAGATTTATATGTTTCTACACAGGGTAGAAAATGTCCTTACCAAAAGGAAGCCCCTAGTTTATGTGTCCAAGGGAGGCTTCACAAACTAGGATTTCTGGGGGCCAATAATATATATTTTGGGAAAAGACAATCTGATGTTTTGTTTTTTTTCTTTATATTATATTTACTCGTGGACTAATCAGTGTGGCTGTGGGTGAGAAAAGCATATTAATATATTAATATAACCCTAGGAAGTCCTGGTGTGCTGGTGTGCTGGTGTGCTGTGTGTGCATGTGTGTTTTGGTGCCTCTTGTGTGTGTTGTGTGTCCTTTGTGCCTGAATGCATCTGTGAGTTTGTGCTGTGTGCACGTGTCTGTATGTGTTGTGTGTGTGGTGAGGTATGGAAGTATTCAGAGTAGGGCGACCTAGTGTGGCAGTTTGATATTGTTTATGAATTCCAAAAATAGATATTGGACTATGTTTGTAAGCTGGTCTGACCCTTTGGGCATATTAGATTATATTGGATTCAGAGGTTTTACTCTTACTTGATTAAATCATGATTAAGGTTTTGATTGGACCATGTCAGTAGGGCATTGAGCCCCTACCCCCTTGGTGGGCGGGGACTCACAGAGAAAACTACATGGCCGATCAGGGGATTTAGTTGGAGTTTTGATGCTGGAAGGAAGAGAGGAACCCAGGAAGCCTGAACCCTTGGCAGATGTCGGCAGCCATCTCATTCCAACACATGGCAACAGATTTTGGTGAGGGAAGTAACTTATGCTTTATGGCCTGCTAACTGTAAGCTTCTACCCCAAATAAATACCCTTTATAAGAGTCAAAAGATTACTGGTATTTTGCATCAGCACCCCTTTGGCTGACAAATACACCAAGGCTCAAATATTCCAAAAGAAGTTTGCTATAATTCAGAGTTCAGAACGCAAACATTCATGTGGACCTAAGGATTGAATCCATTTTAATCCACTGGATGCAATAAACCTTAATTAATAAAGTTCAAGAGGTATGAAATGTTTATAAGGGCTCCCTTGGTCCTGAATTTTCATTAGCATTTCTTTGGTCCTATCTCTCACCACTCTCCTTCTTGCTAATCTGTTTAGCCACACTAGCTTTCTTTTTGGCTTTGAATAAGTGAAACAAGACCTTTCTTAGAAGTGTTTTCCTGGCTTTTCCTCTGTTGTCCACACAGTTCCATGGAAATCCTCGTGGCTCTGCTACATTATCCTTGAAACCACTGTTCAAATGTTACCTTTTTCTGATGGATTGTCAGAAGCACAGTAAATACTGCACTATTCATTCTCTACTTTTTAATTCCTCTCACTAGCATTTAGCAATTGTCACCATCTGGCAAGTTATATGTATTTTTTGTTTTATTTATTTTATTTTAACCCATTGCTAAATGCACAGTAAACCCCAATAAATGTCTTTTAAGCTTTTTAAAAACGTGTGAGTTAAAAAAACAATCATGCTCACCTTACATGATCCCCATGCATGTCCCCCCACCATCAACACCTTGCATTGTTGTGACACATTTATTACAAATGGAGAAAGAACATCATCATAATATTATTGCTATCTATAGTACATAGCTTATTTTTGGTGCATTTTCCACACAACCATCCTATTAGCAACACCATGTACAAGTATTGTATATTAGTTATAATTCACCTGAGGATGTTCTCATATTTGTACTGTTAATTACAGTCCATCATTCACCACATGGTTCACTGTGTTATAAAGTCCCCTGCATTATACAGTCCATCTAAAGTGTACCCTCAGTGTCTCTCAGTTTCATCACAGACTTGTTTAGTTGTCATCTCAGTCCATTACAGAACATTTTCATTACTTCAAAGGAAGAATCCTAAACCTCCTTGTATCCCCCATTATTGACTGTCAGCATTGATATAACACCTTCTTTACCATTGCTGTAAAAATATTACAATATTGCAATTAGCTATATTCTATATGTTATGTTAATTATATTTTCCCCAAGTATTACCATTTTCATAACACCTTGTAATAGAGTAACATTCTTGTATTTGTACTATTAACAATAATTTTCATCCCAAACCAAATCATTATGTTATAAAGTCCCTAGATTATCCTCTAGGTTTCTTTCATTTGACGTTAATCTCCCTAGGCTACCTCTTTCAGTTGCAATCACAGTTATAAATCATCAGTGTTGATTATATTCACTATAATGTGCTACCATTAACTCTAACTATGATATGATTTTTATTTGTTTATATTCTTTGTTCTTCATCAGATTGTAGACACTTCCTTTTCAGCACTGCCATCCTAGACAGTGCCTGGAATATATTTGACACACAATATATATTCCTTAGATGAATGAATGTATTTCTGATAAAGTATGTACAGCACATGACCAGGGAAAAGCTTGTCTGTGGAAAAAGGATTTCTAAACAGACATTGAAGAAATTAATTTTTGAATGAAAAATAGAAATTATACAATTTCTCACCAGTAAGTAATGTACATTTGTGTGGAAAGTAGTCACGTTATTTCTCTCTTCTTTTATAGTGACATGGACTAAATTATATACAGATTACCAAATTTCCTTTTCTGGGATTTTCAGAGGATCCACAATTATAACCCTTTCTCTTTGGGCTGTTCCTGTCCATGTACTTGGTCACTGTCTTTAGGAATCTGCTCATCATCAGGGCCACCATCACTGAATCCCACCTCCATATGCCCATGTACATCTTCCTTTTCAACCTGTCCTCTGAAATCTATTTCACTTCCACCACCCTTCCAGGAAAACTGTTTAACAACCAGACACAGAGCAGAGTCATAATCTATGGAGGCTGCCTCACCCAGATGTACTTTTCTATGCTCTGGAGTGTTGGAGGAGTTACTCCTGGCCATGATGGCCTATGACCACTTCGTGTCCATCTGTCAGCCCCTGTACTACATGGTCATCATGAACCCATGGTTCTGTATCCTCCTGGTTCTGCGGTCCTGGACAATGGGTGTACTGCCGTCCTTATTAAAAACCTCAATGATGTCGTGGCTTTCTTTTGTACAAATGTGAAAATCCCCCACTTTTGCTGTGAACTCAATAAGATGGTCCAACATGCCTGTTCTGGCAACTTCATCAATGTCTTAGTGACATATTTTCAGCTGGTTTCTAGGTGGGGCTCCCCTTACTGGGATCCTTTCCTCTTACCTTAAAATTGTTTCATCTATATGAGCAATCTCATCAGCTGGTGGAAATTATAAAGCATTTTCCACCTGTACATCTCAAGTTGCAGTGATCTCCTCATTTTTCAGGTGGAAAATGCTTTACAACCACACATGCATATATACCAGTATCAGTGATGTACACCTTGGTCACACCCATACATAACCCCATCATCCACAGTCTGAGGAATAAAGAATTGAAGGGGTCTCTGAAAAAATTATTTTGGAAGGAAGACATAAAGGGTCCTTTGTCCTAGGAAGGAGGACCTAAAGACTCACAGCCGGAAATGTTGATTCTTCAATCAGCTCATGGAAGTAGAAATTGCTTTGTTGTTTTGTTTTTGTTTCTTAGTGTTTAGATGACTTTGAATTTAAGGAACTCTGTTTATTAAGCTTTCTCTGTCTCTTGGACAGCCAACAGCTTTTTCCCTTTGTCGACTTTCCTACTTTCCCAAAATTATTATCAACCTTGCATGGCAAACTTGGAAATTCAAACTTATCTCAAGGACCATGGATTTTTTAAGGAATAACTTTATGCTAAGGTGACATTTATGATCACAAGTAATTTTTTAAAAGAGTTGTCTTGTTCCAATGGGGGAGGTGGGTTTGTGACTACACATTGCATCTAAGACCATTTATATAATTATATTGTGAGAGAAATCTGAGAGTGCAGGTTTTCTCCTTTGCATCTGTCATTCTTTTCTATATCACCAACTTAATTTTTCTCTGTTGTAATGCTAACTTTGCATAATCCTGTCATTTAAGACTGGTCATCTGGTTTTATTCTCCTCAATAGCGTCTAACCTCTTATTCAGTTTGGTTTCCGTGACTATGTTTGTCATGGACAGTAAAATAAACTTACTCATTAAAAGCATGCCTTTCAAGAGGAGTCAAAACTGATGACAAATTTGAGTAATTTGTTCACTTGATATGACCAAAGCATCAGAGATTATCTTAAATATGATGAAAGTACACATTCCAGTTATACATTATATTTCTGTGGAAAAGCTTTCTTTTTGATGATGCCCCTGTACTTACTGAAATATGGTAGCTTGTTGCCCATAAGGAAGAGATTTTTCATTGGGTGCAGTTTTATTTTCTCATTTGAATTATTTTATTAGATCATCTTGCCTCTTCTGTTTGAAAGCTTACATTGCTGCCTTTAATTGTGACTGTGTTTGTTTGTGAAAACTTTGTTTACTATAAAGCAATACACAATTTAAGCTATGACAGTGACATAGTTCAAATTTAAACAGTAGCAAGTATTTACAATTTTTAATGTACAAGTTAACTTAAATCAGTTTTAGTTCACTGGATTTCCTTTCCCTTTTTTAAAATTTATTTTTATTCGAAAAAGTAATACTAGAATGCATTCTTTTTTATTATAGAAGTTTTATTCACACACCATACAGTCCATTCAAAGAGTAAAATCAATGACTCTCAGTATAATCACAGAGTTGTGCCTTTATCACTACAATTAATTTTAGAACATTTTCACTGCTCCAAACATATAAAACAAAGCAAAACAAAAGAGGAAAAAACCTCAGCCCTTAAACCCCCTGTTATAAACCCCTAACATTGGTATAGTAACTTTGTTACAATTGATGAAAAAATATTACAATATTACTCTTAACTGTATTCAATATTTGCCTTAGTTGTATTTTTCAGTATACTGCACTATTATTACACCTGCTAATTGTGATGTACTTTTGTTGTAGTACGTAGAAGAACATTTTTATATGTGTAGTATTAGCAACAGTCATCATACATTACAGGGTTCACTATGTTATACTTTCCCATGTCCTTAAAAAATATATAGACAATACAAAAAAGTCAAGAATTTCCCTTGGTTCTCATCCAGTTCTTACTGTCTAGAACCTCTCTTGTTAATTTGGTCAGTATCTGTCCAGATTCTTTCTTTGGGTGTGTGTGTCTTCAACACAAGCAGCATTGCATTATATATACTGTTCTGTGTTCTGTGACTTGCTTTTTTCAATTAATAATAACACTTTTGCTTCTTTCCTTATCAGTAGATGAAAATCTACATCATTGATACCTCTGCACAATATTTCCAGTAGTTTAATCTTCTATAGTTTAACATCCCTACTGTCAGACACTTAGGTTGATTCATTATATTTTTAAAAAATTGTTACTGTCTTTTCAAAATTTTGGTTTTAATTGTTTTTTAATTATTTTATTTTGATTCATTACACTTTGAATAGCAAACACACAAGTGAATTAACTATGATTTTTTTATTTTAACAATTTTATTGTACCATGTATAATCCCTCCAAAGTGTACAATCAGTAACTCTCAGTATAATCACAGAGATGGGCATTCATTACCACAATCAATTTTAGAACATTTTTTTGCTCCAGTAGAAACTTCTCACACCCTTTCCATCCTGTATTACTGAACCTTATCATTGGTATAGTATTTTTCTTACAATTGATGAAAAAATATTACAATATTACTGTTAACTATAGCCATAGGTTGCATTAGTTTTGATGCCTTTTATTCCTCTAAAGAAAATATCTGCCCTCCTTCTGAATTTTATCAGAAATACTAAGAGGCAGGGTCTCTCTGCCTAGAGGGAATCCCACCAAGTCTTGGTGTGTATTTCTGTCTTTCTCTCCCGTTTCTCAGCAAACTGTTCTTCCCCTCATTTCCCAAATAAATTCCTTTTACTGGCCTAAAAAAAGAAAAGAAATACTAAGAGGCAGGAGGAGGATCAAACTATATATATACTCCATTATCCATTTATCTCCCTTATCCTGAAAATTTTATTCAGTGCTTGTGACCAAAGTTTGATGAACACAAGATCTTCAATTCCTGCTCTAAAAGCCTCTGGGAATAAATAGTTCTGATGGAGGGTGACCAGTCATTCTACACAAACCTCTCTGCCCTTTCAAACTCTCCTAGAAATCTGAAAGTAACATTGATGGTAGTCACTTTTAATACATTTATGAGAAGGGATCTTGACTAAACAAGGCATCATCAGTGTTGCCCTCACATATATGGATGGATGTATGACACAAGAAGCAGAAAACTTTCTGATATATGTACAGATAATTTATTTCATTTTATGCTAACCTTCCTATTTTCTTAAAGGGAAATTAATGAGCCGGCTTTCTAAGTTTCGATAGTATCCAATTTATCAGTTTTTCTTGTTAGGATTAGGGTTTTTAAAATATTTAGAAGAAGTCTTTCACTACTTCAAGGAGACAAAGCTCTTCTACTATATTTTGGCCAAAAGAGAAATTAAATGAGACCTAAATAAATTTGGAGCTACATAAGGTTTAGTTTGCATTCACTGCAATACAATTGCCACATCCTTGGAGGTAAAAAACAACACCCAATTATTAACTCTTGGTTCTGGACATTAAAAGTTCCAGCAGGATGGGTTTGGGTTTAAGTTCAACATTTCACATCCTAAAATCAGGGATTTGCCTGAGCTGCATTCCACTGTGGACCTCAAGATCCTCTTCCAGAATCCCTCCAATTATTTGTAGAACTAATGTTCTCTTGGTTGTTGGACTGAGGCCCCAGTTATTTTTCTGCCTGGTGGCTGAAACTGATTCTCAGATACTAGGGGCTACAGTGAGGTTATATCTATGTGGACCTTGCACATGACTTCATAGTACTTCAGGCCAGCAGCAAGTGTCCTTATGCTCACAAACTCTTCCTTCAGGAAGGACTAAGTCTCTCTTAATAGCTCACCTAGGAAGTACAGCCCACCCAAGTTAATCTCCCTTTTGATTACTTAAAGGTCAAAGGTTTGAGACAGTAATTCCACCAGTAGAATCCCTTTCTCTTTGCTAAATAGATTAATGCAAACACAAGAGTGCAATCCAATAATTTCACCTTCCCACCCACACTCAGGGAAGGGCAAGATTTGGAGGCCTTTCTGGTATTTTGCCTATAAAATCATGTGAAATATTTGGAAGTTTTGATACTATTAAAATTCAATTCTTTCAAAATTGGAGTAGTGAAATCCAAATAAAAACCATTGCAGTCTTTCTTCATAGATAGTGACAAGCCATTTCAAATATTCATAGCAAATGAATAATAATAATGAATAAGAAGCAGAATAAACAAAACAACTTTGAAAAAGAATAAAGTTGGAATTCTCACTGCCTGATTTCAAAGTTGAATGTAAAGCTACGGTAATCAAAAGTCCATCATATTCATGTAAAGAAAGACATACGTCAATGCCACAGAATGCAGAGTCCATAAATAGACTCACATACATAGGTTTAATAGATGTTCAACAAATGTGCCAAGGCAATTCAAAGAGGAAAGAAAATATTTTCAGGAAGTGGTTCCAGGAAAAAGTATTTGAGAATATAAGTAAACCTTGACACTCGAATTACCCAACTCAAAAAGCAATAGAAGTAGTTTGCAGATGGAATGTAATAGTGATGCTCTGAAATATTGAGTGCTTAATGGTGTCCCAACCTTCTTCCCATGCTCTGCCCCAGGCAAGCCATTCCTCACTAACCCGTCTGTTTTCAAGGCATTTGGCCTTAACTGTTTCAGGTCCTTTAGTTATTCCATGACCTCAGCTGACTGTTATGTAAAAAAAAATTGTAAATTTTTACATTATCTGGCTTTTTCTTGTTAATATTAGAATAAAATTGTTTCTAGCTTTCAATTTTCTAAGCAGAATTTGGAATATACAACTTACTTTTAAATGGCATGGCAAAACAAACTAAAAATAAAACTGAGTTTATGTGTGTGTTAGTTTGTATATGGGTGTGTTTTTATGTACAAATGTACAAATGTATGTGTTTCAATGAATATTTATTTAATGTGAAATAATCGGATTAGTGTAAATAACCTTTAAATATCCAAATCTATTTGATTTCTTAGTTTTGGGCAGCAGGTTCTGTGAAATCACATTCTTCCAATCATTCACACAATATGTATTTATTCACCTACTCTTGTATCTCAGGCACCAACTAGGGAGGTGTGTGTGAGGGGGTAAAAAGTATTTATTACATTGCTACAGTTTTCAAAGCACTCATAATCTATCAGGGAGAAAACATATGGAATTCATTGAAAGGAACGCACAATCACAGACCCTACCATCCAAATCCATTGCAGGGTAGAAGCTGTCATCTCCCTCTGTAGATGTGAATATTAAGGTGCAAAAGGTAGTGACTCCAGGGTCTCCTGAAAGAAGGTTAGTAATTTTCAGGAGGAAAGGTAATAAAAAGATTCCAAAGGGAGCAGTGGAAAAGACACTAAACTAAGAGAAACAGGGTTATAAAAGATTGGAAAATATGGTATGCTGGTGAAGATGCAAGTCAAGCTCAATATTTTTGACATCAATGGTGTGAGGGACAAATACAGTGAAAGAGGACATTGACAGGTTGGCCATGGAGAGTTCAGCTTATGTTTGAAGTTATGGCATGTTGGCTTCATTCTCCAGTGGGAAATAATTAATGTTTTAGGTCATCGAATTTGCTGATCACCTTTGTACTATAGAATGATCTCTCAAAGTCAAACTGGATATTGACCAGAGGGATGCCAACCTGCAATTGCTAGGAACAATGATAAAGAATTGAAATAAGATGTTGAAAATGTGATATGGAGAGCAAGAAAGTACAGTGAAATGGAGAGGTAGAAAATAGAGATGAAGAAATTTTAGACCCTCATCTCATTGTTGATGGTCACTATTCATTTACTGATAGAAAGAAACAGATAAACTAGCATAAATTGAAAAATCCATAAACCTCCTTAGAAGGATGAATAATGATATCCCTAGGATATAGGTGAAGATATAAAGATTTAGAATTATTCCATCCCTGTCCAAAACTAAACAGCAAATATGGTTATACTGAGATTCCAATCCAGGGTTGTTGTGGTTTGGAGATATGTCCTCTAGAATATCATGTTCTGGAACTTAATCCATTCCTGTGGGTGCGGATATATGAATATATGGGTATATGAAGTAGGTTCTTTTGATAAGGTGACTTCAGCTGAGGTATTGCATAACTCTGTCAAGATGGGTCATGATCTTATTGCTGGAGCCCCTTAGAAGCAGAATGAAATTCATATAGCTAGGGAAGAAGCCACAGAGGATGCAGCCAGAAACTGAAAGCCAACAGAACCTGAAAGAGAAGGGAGAGGCCAAGAGAGCAGCCATGTACAAGGACAACATTGCT